>JANHAO010026195.1:0-11155 GCA_026873985.1 Saraca asoca | reverse complement strand
TTGATTTTTACCTCTTGATTCGTTATTAATTTGTGATTTCTCTGCTCTTTTTATTTTAGTTTAGTATTTTTGTTCTTTGGTACTGTTGTGGTTTCTATTTCTCTTTGTAGGTTAGCAAGAAGGCTTGGAAAGGAGGGTGAAAGTAGAAGTTTGAAGCATATTTGGATTAAGGAGAAGTTAGGAAAGAAGTTCTGTGAAGAATTCAACTCAGTTGTGATTGAAGCAAGAAAAATCGAAGAAGCCAACACTGAACACGGCCTGATTGTGTCTTAGGATACGATCGTGTTTGATGCATTCCTCAGCAATTCCTAGTGGGAAACATGGGTTAGCCATGTCACCAAGCACAGCCATGTTTTGGCCTCTATCATCCTGTTATGAAAGCTAATGTTGGGCAACCTGAAGGAGTTTTTTTGACAATTTTAAGATAACTTACATAGGTTTTATATTTTTAGGCATTTTTCTGAGTAGATTAATGGAGATTCTTGTGGATTGAAATTTTTGCAAAGATTCTATTTTTCTACATTGTTTTGAATATTATGAAGTTTTCAATGTTAATAAATTCAATTTTTATTTCCATTATGTCTGAGTAGACTTTTATTCTAGGATTGGGAATAACCCAATTATAGCCCTTTGCTATTATTGATTCAGTTCTTATTTAATTGATTCAATTGTTATGTTTGCTAATTAATTGATAAAAATGTTTAGCCACCATTTTATTTGATTTTAGGTAGATAGTTGACGTACCGAAAGGAAAAGATTATCACTAGAACTTTAATAGTTGAATAAGGGAATTTTGATCATAAAAGTAGGCTAAGTTCCTTTAGGATTAATTTAGTTAGCACTGATCTGAAAGGGTTTAAATTAATCTAAACCACAAAAGTAGGTTCAATCAGGTTGATTTAAGTACTATTATTAGACCTTGAAAAAGTTTAGTAATTAATCTAGGCTAAACCATCCTCAATTAACAAAGTAATTACAATAGGAAGAATTTACATTATTTGTTGAAGACCATAAGTGTGGTAAACCTCAATTCTAGGCTTTTGCAATTAGATTTCGTTTATTAATTTAGTGCTACTCTTTTATTAGTCTTTTTTAGTATCTTCAATACTCTTATTTGATTTAGACAACTTAAATTGTAAACTCTAGTAGTTGATAGCGAAATCTCTGTGGGATTGGACCTGTGCTTGTCGGTGTCTACTACAACTACATCGTGTATTTGCGAAAAACACACATTACCCATTAAATTTTATCTATTACCTCTAGTGTTCCATTGTATCAATAAATTAGCAAGGTACCCTTATTTAATGTCAAATTATTTAAAATATTTTTAATAGATATCAATTGCTACTTTTTAATTTAAAAAAGCATACATACTTTAATAAATATATCATAAAAATGAAATTAAATTTTTCATCTTTATAATTTATTAAAAATTATAAATTTATCTTTACACTTTTTTTTTAGTTATATCCCTAGAGTTTTATTCTATGTGTAATTAACTTCTTTATCACAATTAATTTAGAGATTTCAATATACAATTATCTAATACGATAAACATTCAACGATCTATGCAGATAAATTTTGACATAAAATGAAGAAAGTAGAATCCTAATTACAAAAATTTTCAAATGAATCAAGAATTATAAATTTAATCAGGCATATTTTTATTTATAACGGGTTCAATTGTATTATATCTATTTGAATATTTATTTAAAACTCTAACAATTTATTATTCTAACGAATAACTTTTCATTATTATATCCTGATATAACTATAGAAGTCCACAAATATTAGTCATGTCAAATAAGTGTGGACAAAAATCTTCAAATTAATGCAAGTAGGGAACTAATTCCGAATGAAAATAATCCTAAGGACCTATAATTACAAGAAAAAAAAACATAAGAACAAAATTACAAATCCAATTGGAACCAAATGTTTAATTTAACCTATCTTAAATCCTTTCCTAATGATATTCATAAAACAATTGAAATTTGAATAATAACTTCAAGAATGATCAAATTAAATATCTAATAAAGAAACCCTTTTTCTTTTCAAAAGTTAATATTATTCTAAAAATCTACTGAAAATTTATTTGAAAATATCTCAAATAAATACTTGAACTTAGAATTACTTAATTTTAAATATGAAACAGTTCATTTTAATGATTTACAAAAATAAGGTTACATACTTGTAAATATTATTTATTCATCAGATAAATTAGTATTTAACTATTTAATTTCATTTTGTTGTTCATCTTAGTAATTATAGTATTTTATAAACTACTTATTATTAGTATTATTATTATTATTATTATTATTATTATTATTATTATTATTAGTTTCTTACCTATTTTGTGAGAGCGAGTTGATTAAACGTGGATACAAGTACATTAGCGCAACGAAACTCTTCACTCTCCTCATGACATAAAGAGAAAAGTAGAATATTTCCTAATATGAAGTGAAGCAAGTATTGAAGCTATGGTTTGGAATAGGTAGGGCCATTTTAAACTAATTATATTCATATTTTTCTATTTTTATGAATTATATAATTACGTTCCTTTTTTTTAAAAGAAAAGAAGATGAATATAAGTTTAATATAAAATAAAAAAGAGATAAGTATATGTAAAAAATATAGACTATTGTGTGTTTTTTAAAATAAAAAGATATAAATATAATTATATTAAATATTAAAGAATGTGGGTATAATTAATCCATAAAAATGTTGAGGAAAATTTTTGGATTGGTTGTAGTTGTGAATGTAATTATATTAAATATTAAAAAATATGAGTGTAATTAGTACATAAAAATGTTGAGGGTAATCTTTTGGACTGGTGGTAGTTTTAAACAAGTTGATATGAATTATTATAAATAATATGAAATGAACAATATAATAAGAACTAGAAAAAAAATACACTTTATCAATATATAATGTAATTTGACTTTATCTACTTGTAAATTAAAATGTCTAAATTGATTTATCTGTAATTTGCTATTCACCTGAAATAATTTTTATAAAAAATAAATAAAATTTTCATATTTTCATCATATGATTTTTTTTTTGTCTCTATTAAAATTACAAAATTAAATTAACATGACAAGGTTTTAATTAGTAAGGCTTCATGGCATAACTATTCGATCCATAAAATAGGGTTACATGTTAAAATTGAAATTTAAAGATACATTACAAAGTATCTGACTAACACAAACTTAACTTCTTAATTTACGACTTTAATAAGGGACAAGAATATCACATAACAAAATCATTCGAATTCAATTTATTTTTTAATAAAAAAAATAGTTCAAGTGAATAAAATAATAATAAAATAAATCACAGATTAATCAAAATTTTGAGATTTAAACCACAATAAACTATATTTTTTCTGAGAATTATTCATATATTTAATTTCTTTTATATTTCTTTTTATACAACCATAAATAACAAGAGTTTCTTCTCAATAACCCTAACATGAAGCAGGAAGGCAAGTGTCACTTTTAAATTAAACTCATGTGCTGTAAATGAAATCACAAGTTCAAAATTAGTCAGATATTAAAAGTCTGCATACCACACTTCTAAAATCGTAGAAGTCTTTACTTATAGAAGTTAATGTAATTTATTCTTGTATTTTCTAGAAAACGTTATGAGAATTCTTCTCCTTTACGTTGGATGAGTCATGAGTCGAGTCGACCTGTGAACAATTTAAAATTCAATTTATAATATAATAAGTCAATCTTATAAGATAAATAAATGATATTTAAATTAAATAATCAAACCCATTTAATAAATAAAGCTAGATAATTGGCATAAGGTAACTTATTTTAAAAATTTATTTGTTGCGTAATCTTTAAAAACTGATAAAAAAATTCCTTTCAATCATTTTTAGGCAAAAATTAGTTAAAAAAAGATGTTAGGTAAAGTTGATTTTCATTTAACAATTTTTTTTTTAAATCAAGCTCTTATTTGAAGTAGACGATTTTATTTGTCTTATTCTCACTTTTTATAATTATAACTATTCTACAATTTGAAACTATATTTTACTAAAATTTATCAAAAATAGCAGACTAATTATGAACTAAATTTTAAAAATAAAATATTATTCAAAACAAAATTAAAATGTTACTTTTTAGTGACTGCCTTCTCGCAATGAAACTGAAGGCCAAATGAAACGACACACTGCTGTCAGCCCACTGATACGGCTCCTCGATCAGCCATAGTCAAAACCCCAAACTTCCAACCAAGCAATCGAAATAACACCACGCCGTGTGAGGGGTGACCAGCAAAACAACCACCCTGCCCTTGGAAGGTGGATTTTGGTGGATTGAGTAGCCAAGGTAGCTGAATTTTCATCGGGTGGGAAATTATTTGGTTTGAATTCTCCATTTTTTTTTCTTTTATCTAGCTTGGCAACATAACAAAATGCCGGGTTCGAGGTTTCTCTTCAGTAATGGCATTCTTTCAAACACCTTAGATGCACCTTCAATCCAAGTCTTTCTCGAAGAGCATCCGGGTAAGCGCAAAATCAATATAAGTAAATAATTATATTTAAAAATATTGTTTTTCTCATTTCTGGTTTGTTTTATAAATTTTTTAGCATGTAAATGATCCAGGTGCTTACACAACGTCACGAACTCACAACAATGCTTCCTGCTTATTATTTTGGGAAAGACACATGAAAAGACTTTCACAGTCCATAAGAATTCTATCAAACCAGGCTCCACAATTTCTTTTTAAATCTGATAAATCTACAATTGTGTCGCCGTCGGCAGTAACTTTGCCAATATGGCAGCCCGCTGTGCAGATACTCGTTAATGATTCCATGCGCAAGGCTTTGCCAATTGCTTTGAAAGAGAGGGGTGATTGTGGGGAGCTGGCCATTACAATTCATGTTAGTGGTAATTTGGAGGAACTGAATGCATGTGACAGTGTGGATGAGGAAAGAGTGAGTAAAATCCTTGATGTGACTCTGCATCTTGAGACTTACAGTCCTCCTGCTTTTGGTACTTCGGGAAATGCGGCACATTTGGCCGTTGTGGGCTGCGGGAGGGATGTTGCAGCTGCAAAATATTCAGATTGGGTAAGGTCAGTTTATACCTTTTGAATAGAGGTTATTAGGAATAGTAGCTCCTATGGTTTTCCAAAAGTCCTGGAAAAAGGTAAAATAAAATGAGTGTATTACTGATTAATTGTATAGATAATACCGAAGTCTGTGTACTCTTTTTATGTTCCATTGTTTGAATTTATTTTTTTTTTTATTTGAAATTGGCCTTGTGCAGCCAGTTTCTATCAATTTAATAGCAGTACTCAATTTTGTTGTTTCATGCTGTGCTAGTGTTTCTGGAAATTGTAAGTTGAATATTTGGTGGCATTGCAGGATTAGAAAGAATCTGGAAAAACTCAGGCCTCCTTTAGTGACAGAACTATTGCTGTCAAATGATGGTGACCGGATACTTGAGGGTTGTGTGACAAATTTTTTCGTCATTGTCTGTCGCAAGGTGAATAAATTTGAATATACAAAATGTTGTTATCAAGCTTATTTGATGCCTCAGCATAAATTCTAATCTAGCCTGTTGTTTATGAGTATTCATTTACAAGAATTAACTATGCACTATTTCTTGTTGAGAACTCATTTTGCTTATTGAACCTAATATATAGGTTGCCAAGCTTGGACAGATTTATGTAATGTAAAATTCTATAAGTACTTCTTCATTTGAGTTGCTGTATTGTTGAAATTAATGCTGTATAAGTTTGCTTTTCTCTAAGAAAATGACCATTAAAAAGGATGCAGAATTCTTGGATAGATAGTAATAAAAAAGTATGTTGATTTAATAATGACTTTTTAGCTCCTATTCAGTTAATTTCCAGTTTTCCTCAAATTTTAATTATGATTAATGAAATAGTATTCAAAACTGTTATTCAATGTGTTTTATGTGCATATAGTGGTTGTTTTCATATTTTTCATTAATGATAAGCCCTTTTTTTGCTTACAACTGTAGAAGTCATCATGATCCTTGAGTTGTCATTTATATTAATTTTCTCTTTCTATAAAACATGATATAGAATTGTCTGATGGATCATGGATTATGCTCTGGAAAAAATAAAAGGTCATTCTTCTCTTGAATTGGGTTGACATGTACTCTCCTATTTTCTTTTATAATTGACTATTTCCAATGTGTGTGGTAATTGTAAGATAAGGATGCTGACAGTGTGAATGTCCTGCAGGATTCTGAAAATAAATATCCTTTTGAAGTTCAAACAGCTCCCATCAGTGATGGAGTCCTTCCAGGAACCATACGCCAGATAGTGATTGAGTATGACTTTTTATCAGGAACCTTTGAGTTCTCCATTGTTCTTTCTTTATTGCCTTCCAACCATTAATGAACGCCTTAGGATTTTACATATGTTGTTTTAGAACAACAGTGGTCTTGGTTTAATCTGTAAAACTAATGTTAATCTTATTGGAGTATAGGTCAATAATTCGTGGTTGAAATTATGGATTTTCCCATTGTGGTAGCGATAAGAATGCTTCATGAATTTCCTTTTTCTTTCCCTTCTGTGGGTGTTTGAATTGTCCCCTGTGGTATATTAACATCATGCTGTTTGAATTTAGTTGGGCTCTTAATTTTTTTTTTTTTTTTCTTTATGCCTAAACAATTCAAGTTATCCAACTTTTTTTTGTCTTGTGTAACTATGAAGTTTTGAGGAACAAAATCATGACACTTGCTCTCAGTTATTTTAGGATCACAGGAGCCTATAATGATGTGACTTATAGGTGACAATTTCAGAGTGAAATGGATCTTGGAATGTTGTTTTGTCAGAAAACAGAAATATCATATATGTCTGTGATAGCAATGATAAGCAATAACAGGCTGTTGATGGGGATGCCAAATCAACTCTTAGATAAGCAATAACTATTTATTGTATTTCATTTTAGTCTCTATCATCTCTTTAAGTTTCTGGATCTTTTAGGCCATTGCTTTCTCTAAACTGGGGTCATGGTTTTTAGATTAAATTTTGAGAAGACATCTGGGCGGGGGATATCCCCTTTTCAAAGGCTTTTTCTCTTGTCAACCGCCTTTGTCATCTTCTTCACTGCCCTCTCCTATGTTTCTGTTGCATTCAATTCCAACACATCATGAATCTTTCGCTTTTATGGGAACCTTAATGATAGAGAATTTTCTGAACTAAAATCACCTTTGCTTCTGCTTGAATCTTTCTATTGTTCATCTATTTGGATAGGACGGTCTGGACCCTAGACTCTTCAGGAAGTACAAAGTCTCCTTGAAGGCCAAGCCTTTTGTTTAGACAGTGGTCATCAATAGGATTAATTTACTGATTATTGCATGTTACAGATTTTTACAATCCTAATAAGCTATGTGCATCATGTCTAATGCATACTCGGACACAGCTGCACACTTTTTCTGCACTTCCCAGCAGCCTTGTCCATGTGGAAAAGGCTTTTTGGTATCTTTTGTGAAGCTTGGGTGTGCATTCAGTGTTTGGAACGACTTCTTGATTAATTTCAGAGGCTTTGGCAGGAGCAAGGAAGATATAGTGTTATGTCTCTTTTTGGTTGGGGTGAAATTCTCAGATCTTCAAGGGGAAATTATAATTTTTGATTTAATATCTGATAGGATTGTATTTATGGCCTCTCATTGATATTTTACACTTGGGGTCTTTCAGGGAGTCTCTTTGACTTTGGAGAGATCTCTTGCTTGTCCAAAAAATATGCAGAGATATTGGAGTTGTCTCTTGTTTGTTTGTGTTGCTTTTGTTTTTCTTTGCCTCTTTTATGTAAGGAGGATATTTCATTGTTCTCTCGCATTGTATCTCTGCTTTCTAATAATACCCTCATGAAAAACAAACAGTTTGTTTCTCATGAGCACATGGCTCAATATTACAGAGTGTGCAGGAGCAAAGGAATCCCATTTCGAGAGGTTGCTCCATCATGGTCAGAACATGAATTATGGGAGGAGGCATTCATCACTAGTAATTTCTTTTATATTCCTTATTATATATACTTTTACCAAGGATGGTATTCACTTGTGGCCTGCTTGAATGAATATATATTCTCTCTGTCTTTTCTTTCCAGTTAGCTTGTATAAAATCATTGGACTTGAGCTACTTTTAGCAGCTCTGGTTTTCAAGATAAATATAAATGAAATTACTTGCTTGAATTAGAAGAACGTTGGAAGTTGGTAATTTCTATTCCATGAAAGCTGATTATTGTCCTAAACAAAGTTTTAGCTTAGCCTGAACTCAACATTTTGTGTGTATAAATCATTTAACTACACTGTTGATCTCATTGCATACAAGCTTAAGAATAAAATGATGGTTGTGCAATAATTGTGTGTGTGTGTATATATGATTATGGGACTAATGGTGCCTCACGGAAGCCTTTTAGCTTGTAAAATTGCTCAAGTATTTTGGTAATGGATCTGGATTTCCCTATTGGTTATCTGTAAATTTCACTGGTAGATTGACCACAGTAGTTGAGGGTTCTGTTTCAACAGTAAACGTTTAGTCAGACCTTTTTAACTATAATTCAGTCACTTGCTGGACAAAATGGGTGTATAAAGTTTATTCCGCATTATATTAGAAACCTCTTTCACATTAAGAGGAATCTCTCTACACTACATGCGAATTATACAGGTGACACTGGTTTCTCAACCAGTTTGATCATGGGACAGTTACTAACACAGTTAAATCAGTTCAGAGTATCTTGCCATTCTTTATCAAATGCATAATAATCATGGGGGGCAATTGTGTTTTTCAATCATTGTTTATACTTTATTCTATGCAGTTATATAATATTTTAGTTCCTTTTCTCTCCGGTATTCGGTCATTTAATTCAGGCCAAATGATATTGCAGACAGCTTGAGACTTTTGCAGCACGTGGATTCTGTTCAGGTTCCTACAGAATGGCAATCAATCCATTCTAAAACTTGGAAGGATTTATCTTGGAAAAAGCAGCAATTTCAGGTGCGTGAATTTCATGCGGTGCAGCAATTTTATTATAGTTATAGTAAGATGTTCTCTGTTTGCATGATTGCAGGATGGACCTGGGATGGTCACAACAATAATCCGGGTATAAATATTTATTTGTTCCACCTTTCATTTTAAAAAAGCAAAAGGAAGAAACAAAAAGAGTTTTATCTCTTCCATTTTACTTTTAAGTTACACGTAAGCTTTATTTATTTATTTTTGGACTTGTTTGATTATTGAACACAAACTGGTGATGGGAAGCCATAATATACGCTAATGCTCCACTTGCCTCATTTTTTGTTTAATTATATCCTACGAGGATGGAATCCAACACAAAATTGCTTTTTGTTATTTTTTGTTTTGATCAGGAACAGATTATGGAAAAAGCAAATACAGAAGGTTACCCAATAAGTAGCTTATATGAGGTGTGAAGATCGTACTCTGCATGCCTGTATGACAGTATTGAGGATTTCGTAGTTATGGCCTTAAGTTACTGGGTAGATGACCACAATGTGATCTCTTGGAAGGACTTTATAGGTTGATTTCCCAGCTTGTAATCTTAACATTATCCTTGTATTATTAAATGTAGGGAAACTTTGATGCAGCCCCCATCTATACTCTGCTGGCTTCCAATGTATTAAAGATGAACGAACTTAAAAACACTGGTGTGCTAATTAAGTGGGGGGAAAATTTGGAATGAAAAAAAATTACTAGCCTCCAATCTATTTAAATGTTTAAATATGTATCCAAGCTCAGGATTTTCAAGTCATCACCAGATCACTCCAGCAGATCATATTTTCCTTAAAATTGGAAACATGACAATTACTCTTGATTAACTTGACTAGCTTGCACCCTTGAGTTGGAGAGCTGAGAAGTGCCAGGTGAAGCTTCAGTAGTTAGCAGTGGCAGACGTAGGTTGCCCCGACTAATTATATATAAATTCCTGATAGGGTATTATATAATGTGCATTTTTCCTCTGTTACAAAAATAAGTTTAAATCATTCGATTGTTTTTTTATAATTTTATTTAATTTTTAATTAGATATTTATAATTTAAAAGTTTAAAATTAATTTTTTATATTTATTTTTAGTTTTTAATTCTACAATTTTTATTACTTTTCATTTAAATCTCTTTAGCAACGCTTACTTATGGAAAATGTTTGTTAATGGAACTTAACAAATCGTGATATAGAGCTCTCATATCATATTTATTTATATTTTAAGAGGCAAATATCTGAGAACAAATTATAATATTTTACGTCATTATATTATTTTCAAAATGAAATGATAAGTCATTTGTCCTTTAAGTCCATAAGTTTTTAATAAATAGTTGTTCATGAGTATTGATTGCTAACAAAATGTATTAGAAAATGATTATATGTAATTAAAATGAAAAATAAATATAAAAATTTAATTCAAAAGTTTTAAATGACAAATATCTAATTAAAAATTGAATGAAATGACATGGAGTAATAGTTTAATTTTTCCAAAAAATAAATTTTCCCTTATTACTTTTTATTTTTACAAAAGAAAATGATTTAATTAGAATAATGTTATCATTCTTCATATTGTTGTTTTTATTAGCACAAATGGCATTGCCTTAAATAAATTGTCTTCCATTTATTTGAAATACTCTTCATATTTCCATGTCCGACATTGACTGAAACAAATTGTCTTCCATTTATTTGAAATAAGAACGATAACTTAATTAAAACTATGTTAAAAACAAGTTTGGGAGGCAAGAAATGATCTTATTTATGATGGAATACCTACTCTAATGGAACTTGACCTTCGTATGGAGTATGGCCGAATGTGGAGAATCTCATCAATTCAACTTGTTCGCTTCCCTCCAAAGTGAGAGCCTGTCATTGGATTATTAGAAGGATGGAAAGAAGGTATGGTGGCTCTAGCAATTCTAGTTTGGGATGATTTGGCCTTTACCAAAGGAAAGTGGTTTGAGAAATGCCGCATTGGGAGGACACCGACACGCGGACATGGGGAAACGCAGACACGGATACGAGAATACGATATTTTCAAAAAATATAGGACATCAACATGTGGAGGATATGTGTAAATAATAAAAATACAGAAATATATTTGTAAATATTAAAAAATATTATACTTATTTGTAAATATATATATTATAATTATTATTTTTTCATATGAAAATAAGTACT
>JANHAO010026194.1:0-11161 GCA_026873985.1 Saraca asoca | reverse complement strand
CCACCATCACATTAGGCTATCTTTACTTAAAGCCAGTCTATTAGTTATATGGGCCACTTACAGATTATTAAAATAATCTAACAGTGTACTCAAAAAATTTGATCTTGATATATAATGTTATATTTTGTCAGTAAAATTTTATAGCTTTTTTTTTATATATAAAAAAGTTTGTAACTTTTGTATAGAGCTCTAAATATTTTTGCATTGCAACTTTGACCGTAAAAGTTGTAAAATTTTATGAGAAAATTGTAAGATTTTATTTAAAAAATTTCGCATCAGTATATATTTTTATAAATTTTTTAATAAAATTTTATAACTTTTTTATAGAGTCTCAAATATTTTTATGTTAAAATTTTGACAGTAATAATTGCATCTTTTTATAAAAAAGATAAAATTTCATAAAAAAATTTACAACAACATATTCTAAATACTTACAACTTTTTTAAAAATGATATAAAATTTATATTAAAAATTACAAATTTTATAGAAAAATCATGGCTTTTTCATAAAAATATAAAACTTCACCAAATAGATACAGAAAGAAAATCATAGACACAGTATCAACATCCTTAAATAATACAATAGTATCTGATAGTATTTTAGATTTTTTCTGATTTTGAATTGTCACTTCTTTCAAAAAAAAAAAAAAACATAGACACAGTGACATAGATTAGATAATCGAATGTGATACCCATACGGGTGCAATTGTAAATTCAATAAAATCCAAGGGTACGTAGTTTTAAAAAAATACAAACAGAATGAGAACAAGTAAAATATCAGTTGCACATGGTGTGCCTGGCAAACTTACTTCTATGGAAAGAGATAGTTGGGGCTTGTCTTTAAAGCTTAACTAGAAGATTCACAAAGCAACCCAACTCCGGACCACACTTGAGCCTCCAATCCAAACAAGAAAGATAACTAGCTTGTACGTTAAAACCTCAACAGCAACTACTTTGTCAAAAGAGAAAGCTGGAAAGTACTTGATGAGGTTCATGTTTGACAACCATTGCTACAAGGGTACACTAGCGTCGTGTATACATTAAGTACAGCTACTGTTAACATTTTTTTTTTAAATTTTTAAAATTTAACACCGTTATCTATTTAGTTTATAATGAGCACATCTCCTTGATAGTTGATACCATCCATCCTTACACATTACGAGGAAATATGTAGTTTTCATCTGGAAAGACTCTCATGTCTCTTTATTGTGTACAAGTGTATGCATAATATTTTCTATAAAAATAAAGAAAATTTTATTGTATAATTAATAAATTTATAACCAACTCACAATCACAATTAAATATATGCTTCAAATATTACCGTGGGTTCATAATTGTAATTTAATTAAGAATAATATTGCTAGTACAGTAATAGGTATCTAAATCTGTGTTCATAAATTATTCATAGGCCTACCGTTAACATAATAATTGTGAAAATAACCTTAATGGGAAAACAAAACTAACAAGGAACAAGTCAGTATATACTTTAAAGGGATTGGTCCGGGGAAGCTATGTTATGCTCTGGCTTCAAGTTTGAAAAATTATAATTTTTTTTATATTTTTTCTATTTTATTAAAAAAAAATTTATATTTAACCTCATCAAAATTAAAAGAATTTTGTATAAAAATTCTCAATAAATTACATTTCAATCCCTCAATAATTTATTTTTTTTAACTTCGTCCTTGATTCTAATCTTCATCTACAAGCTTGACGGTCCCTTTTAAAAAACATAAATCGCAACTTAAGTAGCAAACCAAGTTTGAATACCTCCTTTATGGCCAAGAAGAAAGGAACAAACCCGTAGTAGTACTTTTCTGAAAGACGTGTACCCATCTCTGCCGGCCTCTTCTGAGAATTTGCTTCAGATTTGTGAGGAATATAGTAGAAATACCATAACTTTATGGGGCTGAAAAAAATATTCTCTCGAAAAATTTGAAATGTTAAGTCACGCGTATGCATCTCCACCAAAGCATTTGGGGGGGCACTGATAGCACATCTTTATCAGTGCGACTGAATGACACGTTTCATTCAGTGATATTTGATATGTCTAGAATCTTTTGTAATGTTCTAAATTTGATTTTACGACATTAGATATTGCAAAAAGGAAAGATTTGAAGTTTCACGAGAAAAAGGTTGTCACAAAAAATTAAAATAAAATATGTAAATTTCTTATTCGGTGATTTTAGGTCTTGCACTTTTTTTTTACCACTCTCTTCCATCAGCAGCACAATAAAATCTCTTATTGTAATTTCATTTTTAAAGTAAGAAATTCTTTTTATTGGAATAAGAGAGATTAAAAACAAGTCCACAAGCATGAGAGTGGTTCCAAATTGTAGAATTTTCTCAATCAAAAGCTCTCCAAGATGCTGTTACCGCCAGTAACATTACTTTGCAGGCTTTGATCTGATTCTCTTTTTCCTTTTTTATTTTGTAGAATAGTCGTGAAGAATCTGAACAGATATACTCTGATGGCCAAGAAAACAGAATCAGCATACTGAGACATGAGTTCAATTTGTCATACTATATTTTTCGCGGCATGAATCAAAATGGACGATACCAAATATCAATCATGGAGTTCTAACATCAGAAAGCCCACAATCAACTATGGACCTTGTTCTGCAAGTTGGCCCAAAAGAGATATGGGTTTTGACATTGGATACAGCAGTTAACTTTATTATCCAAAACTTTTAACTAATAAAGTTAATTTTATGAAAACAAACTAGTCACACACCCGTGAGATGCGTGGGATTTTCAAACATGCACAATTTTTTTGTTTTCAAGTGTGTATAAATTTTGGAGATAATAATTGATAAATTTTCTATATGCAAAATTGCATGTAAAGTTCAATACACGTCATATAATTACATACACAAGTATAATGACTTAATCAAGAATATTTTTGCGATATCCAAAGTGAGAAATATCTTATTAAGAATGTTTCTAAAAATCAAAAGTGAATAAATAAGAGATTATATGAGAAGTTGGATATCCTTGATATCCTTAATTTATAAGGGCTTTGCTAGACGTGTATAAAGAAACATAGGGCCTATTTGAAAATTTGTTTTATTTTTCTGTTTTTAAAAATTATTTTTAACATAGGATTTCAGAATAAAATTTTTAAAATTATTTTTAAAAATAGTTTTACCAAACAGATTTTTTTTGTTTTAAAAATTGAAAACAGAAAACTGTTTTTAAAAACAGTTACCCAACAGGCGCATAATATTTGTTTCTCTTAACTCATCATAGTCTAGTTTAGAATAACATAAAAGGGTTACCAATCAAGGATGAAGTCTTGAAAGTAATAGATGTAAGACTTCATTATTTTTCAAAGAATAGTCTGTTGATTCAAGTTCTATTTCTTCACTTGAGAATTGCATTCTATGCTAGTTTTCTTCCTCTTCTTGGAAGTTACTTGTGATGTTATATCTTTCATTATTTCCCCAAAAACCTTTAAAACTTCAATATCGGAGATTAAAATTCATGTTCTTTCTGTAACACTATTGCTGATTACTGACGGCCCAAGTGTAACCATTTTAGAGGAAATCTATACATATTGAAAAGTAAAACTCCTATTAGAACCACAAATGGTTCAACATAAATGAAAAAACTAATAATGAAATCAAAATTAGTAGTTTATATTACTTAACCCACTACAGCAATGAATCTAAAGATTGCAAAGATAGAAATTTATATGACAAAATCTTTTACCACATTTGCACTTCCACCTTCAAATGTGACTAATAAGGCATGACTCTCAAAAGAATGTTATTTGGCAATCGATTTGTTTTAGATGTGTAAATTAGTGTGAAAGTATATTAAACTTACAAAAGTATGTGAAAGTTATGCAAACCTCTTATTTTGCTACTGGATTTGTTGAATTGTTAATTTTTTTCAGGAATTAACCCATTAATTGCTTATACTTTCTGGTCGCCAACCATACTGTAGGCTTCAATCTCAACATTAAAAAGAAAGTTTTGCGAACAAATGCATCCAGCTTTGTGTGAATAGTAGTTTTATTACCCTTAATTAAATCAAAAAGAGATATATCAAAATTTATATCGAACTATGTTAGTCTTAACAAATATCACTAAATAAATTAGACAAACAATGATATATCACAACCATGCTTTGCTAAAGCAAATCTACTACAGTAACATGTAGAAAGCTTGTTAGATCTTTGTTAAATAGAATGAATGCAGCAGAGCTTGTATGATCAACAACCCCAAGTTCAAGCTTGAACCTAAATGTGTTAGTCTATGACATCAGTGGAAAAAATTAAATAAGATAACAGTATAAATATCTGGTCATATACTTTCCTCAACCTTGCATTAGCCGCATTGTCCACTTTACTACACTTCAGATAAACGAATGCATCTCCATGTATTTCAACCTTGTTTGTGCATTTCTTGCATGCATAGTCAAACTATCTATTGGTATAATTAATTAAGTTTGCAGTTGCAACCGTATTGCATCCCCAACACTACACAACAATTAAAACCACAAGTCCCATCAAATAGATCAGAAACACATTAAATTGACACACATAATAGAAAATATAATACCAGCCAACTTGAAGTAATTTCCTAAGGAGTTTTCCTTTCGTTAATCTCATTGAAATGGCTAAATCTTGAGTAACTTGCGGCCATTGAAATAGTAACTGAAAGGTTGACAGAATTTACTTTGTTCGTTATAAATGAGAGCACGTAATTTTATTTTATAGAAGAAACAACGTTGATCGCAAGGTATACTTGAGCCCGTCATTTGCCAAAGGACTTTCCCCAGACATTTACTCAGTAATAAACCCATTGATTACCAACCTATTGCATGGCAAAACATGAGAAGGACACTTGCTATATGAGATGGTTCAACCTATTTCGCCAAGCAAATAGAGATGATCTTTACATAACCTGTGTCACATGCATGCCTTTCAAACTTTGTGCATAATGCAAATGGTTCATGCATCTCCTTCACACCAAACTTTACCAATGTTCACTGCGTACTTGCAAATGAAAACTATTAACAATTTAAACAATTATAGCTCATAGATAGACATAGAAGACATACTTTTCCCAGAAATATTCATTTCGGGTAAATATTCCATATTGATAGTTCTTTTAAGTAATTGAAAATAGTAGATTGCAAATAATGAATAAATATTTCATATAATTAATTTAACTAATTTACAAAAAATAAATAATAAACATTAAACAACATCCATTAAAATTATTAAATTTGACCATGTACTAAAACTATTATTAATTTGATGCTGTGGATGAAATCTTCTCCTTCTTTTTGTACAAATGCTAATTTCATTTTTTTTAATATTCCCAACATGCAAAGATGAGATGCAATGTAACAGAAGTCAAGCATTTCTAATTTGAAAACCTTGAGCGTTTTTCTAAGTGCTTTAGATGGTAAAAGTAAAGGTTTTCTTCATCCATCTGACTAATTTTTTATATGTCTCAGTATAGATTCAAAGCAAAAGAAAATAGTCAAATTAATTAATCTATACCTGCCTTCACATTCACATGTACTGTATACAAACTTCAAGAATTTAGGTTAAATTTACAGAGTTTTCATTCCGAGAACCCAAAAGAGTTACCATTAGATGGCTGTTGATGAGTATAACAGGTTTCTGTTCCAAAAGTTCTTCAGTGCATCAACCTGGTATACACCTGCAATAGTTGAAATTAATGACTCATCTAAAAAATATACAATTCAATGATATTTTGAGTAGATTAAGTAAACATGACAAAGAATCCACCTATTTTAGCCACTTAGACAAAAAAAATCCTCCACTTAATTACACATTCAAATTCCCCTGCAATTGTACATATCCTGCTTAATAGAATTTTTTATAAAATCTTGCACTACATGCAAAAGCACACATGTTCCACTTTGGACTCTACCATAAAAGCAAACCTTAAGACGCTTACTTGAACGACTAAAAGGCATGGCAATCAAACATGAATTTTGTTCCTTGTTATGCGGTATAAAATAGTTGGCCACTTCAATTTTATTATATTATTGCTTGAGACTTCTCGAGTGTTTCCATTGCACTCAGGCAATAGGATTGAAATCGAAAGACAAGGTTTAAAACATTGCACAAGATGTAGGAGAAGTTTGAATCTACTCACATACAATGAAATCGAACCCAAATTATAGCAATAAAGCTGGTCAACCAATATTTACAGAACGAAAAGGTTTATTATCATTATAAAAAAAATTAACTACTATCTGTTTATGCAAAAGTAAGCATAATAGATTCTGTCAAATATTCCCACTGGCTATTTACATACCTCATAAGATTGTCGTCACTCTTCGCAGCATCAACATAGGAGTGTTACAGAAATAAGAGTTCAAAGCAAAGATTTTCTTAGTTGTTCAAAAAGTAAAGGTAAAGGTCTTCTTCTTCCATCTCATTTACTAATCTTGGACATGTCTCAGTATAGATTTGAATCAAAACAAAATAGTAACATCAAACATTTAAACTTCAGTTCAGTCAAACTCAAAAATAGATAAATCCTCTTACGTTAATATTTTTTTCTGTTGTAAAGCTCATTGAAAATGCAATTAAGCCACGCAAGGAAACCATAAATTGAACAAAATGTTTTGCAACTACGTCTTACCATTATCTCAAAGCACACCAATAGTTTTTTGCATTATTTTGTCTGTGCTCAATAAACTTGCGTCAACTATGAGTGGTGGAGCTTTTGGTTGAACGTCATTTTCCAAAATTGTCTCTAAAACTCTGTAAGCCTCATCAAGATCATCTTCCTTAAAGTATAAGATTGCCATGAATAAATTTTGTTAACATGACATATTACATAGAAGCCTCAAACAAATGTCAATATCTTCTGCTAAGAATAAATCCACACATCTTGCATTAGATTTGTTTTTATTCAATATGATGTTATCCTTATAAATCTTCTCAATTGTACCTAAACATGTAGTAAGTATAATATGGCACAGGCTCAAACTAAATAGAGGATATATAATTCATTAACACTTTAAGTAGATGAAGTAAATATGATAGTAAGGATATGCTTTTAACATTACCCCAAAACATTGCGCTCCTTATCAGCAACCTTTTACGTGGGTGAGCTATAAAATTATGGGGATAAAAGCATCAAACATCTTATTACAAACTTCAAACATAGATATAAGTAAAAAAATCAGAGAAATATGGATATTTTCAGTTTGCATATAGTCCAGGCACGAATGCTATGAAACAATAACAATATAATACCAAAAAAAAAAAAGGAAGCTTCACAGAAAATATAGTATAAGCGCTTCAAAAGGTAAGAGTAAAGGTCTTCTTCTTCCATCTGATCTACTAATCTTGGACAAGTCTCAGTATAGATTCAAGGCAAATCAAAGTAGTCAAATCAATTATTCTATATATACCTAGACATTCACGTGTACTGTGTACAAACTTCATGCCGTCAGGTTAAAAATTTCATGGGGTTTCATTCACAACACCCAAAAGAGTTACCATTAAGTGGCTACTGAGATGAGTAGAACAGCTTTCTGTTCCAAAGGTTCTTCATTCCATCAAGCAATGAATTCTCAAGGTTGTCAATACCTACGTGAGTCCTAAAGTGGGGAAAAATGATGCATGAAGACATACATTGTCTTTAAGCGTCCAAGGCCAACTTAATTCATATTCCGCAAGTATACAAGTAGGAAGGGAAGTTAGCAGTTACACAAAAAAAAAAATCTACAAAACTTAAACTTAATGCAGAATCATTAGCACTTGCATTATCCAATTTCCAAACAAATCCAGGTTGTATTATATTTGCACACATACAATGCCATATAAGGATGGAATGTTTATTACCTTAGTCATGGGTTAATACAAACTGGAACTATAATTGGAAGTAATGTATCAAACAATTTTTTTGTACAATATTACAAACATTATCTGATTGCAATTGTAATGATTAGTTACCAATTATTTCATTTTTATTAAACTGTAAAATCTATCGGATACAAACTAAAATGTGTCATACCATTCTGAACTACCCTATAACAGAGGAACAAATCTTCTTATCTTCTATCTTATTAGCAAACAAAGGCACTAATTAGAATCACAATACATAATGATACAGTATTCACTTATACACCATATTTAAATAAGTATTTGCACAACCTTCTTACTAATTATTACGATAACAAAATATATTGAGGACAAGTACTTATGTTACCCCAGATATTGGCGGAACAACACTATCTATACTACCTGATTGCAAAGAAGTGTTGATGCAATTAATAATCAATCAGTTGATTTTGATTAATTTTCAAAACATCACACCATTATCACCACAACAAAAATTGGCAAAAACAATACAGATTTAATTAGTAGATGGAAGTTAAATTTATTCCGTGCATGAAGTAAATATTATTAATGCCTTAAAAAGAATTTGTACATTAGTAGATAGAAGTCAAAATTATTTAGTGCGTGGACTAAATTATGCAAGAGATTTTGTCTCTTATGTATTCCAGAAGCTAAAATCACAAAAATATAAGTAAATATCCAATTTCCAAACAGATTCAGGTTGCATAATGTTTGCACATGTACAATATCATGTAACAATTGAACATTTACTATCTTAATCTGATGGGAATGTGACCCATAAATCAGAATTGGGTCAGGGCATGAGTAAGCCCAAAATAATTAAAGTCTATTCTAGAAGATCCAAGGATTACTTAAGTTAGATAAAGGGCTTTATAAAATTTATTCTAGAAGGTCCCAAATGATTAAGTTTATTGTAGAAGGCCTAAGGATTAATTAGGTAAGAGAGAGGGCTTTATAAAGTGAAGGGGGGAAGTGTCAAGTAGTCTTCTCTTTTGTAAGTGGCCTGTGCCAAGGGAACCCTCTGGGTTAGGGAGAGTTGAGGCTCTTGTATTTTTTTTTCCTTTTCTTCTGTTTTTCTTCTTCTAATCTTTTGATCTTCATCTGCATCTTCTGTAGCCCTTTTTTTTTACTGAGAAATATAATCATAAACAGTTTTTGGGTCCTAACAATTGGTGCTTTCATTGAGAGTTGAAAAACTGCATGCACACCAAGATGACTACAAGGATGGAAGCATTGGAGAATTGGGTAGCAGCAATAAAGGACACTCTCATAGACCATGATTTAATCCTTAAGGAGCATGCTACAGTTTTTTTGGAAATTACCTAAATACTTGCACAAATACACATTAAGATAAGAGAGGGGTTTCGGGGACAACATCAGAAGGAGTGTGGTAAAGAGAAGGAGGAGCAGACCCTAAGAACCTCCTTTGTTCTGTCCGGTAATAACAATTGGTAGTACCATCAAGAGGAGATCAAATCAGCTGAGGAAATGAAGCATCATTTAGAAGATTCGTGGTTAGCAGCTAAAAGGATTAAAATGTCGATTTTTCGAGGGGAGGATCCTTTCAGTTAGGTCTCTCGAGCTGAGGCTTATTTTGTTGTCCAGAGAATTCCACTAGAGTTGCAAATTCAGATGACTCAAGTCTGCATGGAGGGAAAACCATGGCACTGGTTTAAGATGTTGAAGGAGGAGGATCCTAAGCTTAATTAGGAAAGATTTAAATGGGCTTTCTTTGAATGATATGGCTTTTAGCAGTGTGGAAATATTTTTTTCCCAACTTAAGATGCTCAAACAAAAAGGTTTGGTAGATGAGTTTGTAGAGGAATTTGAGATGCTAACCTCACAAGTACCACATATGATTGAGGATTAATACATGGGGCTGTTTATGGGAGGTTTGAACGAGGTAATAAGGTTGGAGGTCCAGACCCTTGAACCATCCTTCCAATACAAAGTGGTTTCTATGGCCATAAATGTAAAAAGGAAGCTGGTACATGTTGGAGTCCTTAAAGCTCCATTGAGTGGAAAGAAACAGAGTAGTTTTCAAATGGGATATACTCAAGGGAACCAAGTTTTAAATAGAGGAAGAGGAATAGGATTTCAGATAACAAAATCTGCACAATTTGCAAACTCACAAGGCAAGACTGAGAAGAAGTTCGGGGAAAGGCAGAATAAGGGTACCCAGAATATGTCCTATTAGGAGCTAATGGATAGGAGAGCTAAGGGATTGTTAATAACACAATATTTAACACATTTATTTGTCCTCATACTTAGCATTTTAAGAGCTTAAATGATATGTTTTCAGCTGAGTTAACATGTATTTGTGATTTGGTGTCAATTGGTTCATTAGAATAAATTTCTGCATTTTCGGCCATAATTGAGCAGTTTCTGTAATTCTGGAATAACTTGAGCTATACTTATCCAATTGATGTGATTCTTATCTTGTAGGAAATATAAGAGATATCTATACAACTCTTATGAAGACTTCAAGAGCTGAATCCATCATTTGGTTATCTGAATTTGCAGATGAATTTATTGCAGAATTCTATCTCTCTGGCAGCCTGACCTTCATGCATTTAGCAGACAATATCTCGAGTTAGGAAAGTCCAAATGAGCTAAAACTAAGCCCAAATGGAAGCTAAGACATAATTCCATAACTTTCATGAAGACTTCCTGAGCTGAAAATGACAATAGGGGCATCAAATATTGGCTATAATCTGGAGGCAGATCTGCTGAAATTGGGCTGATGCAGAATGGTTTTTAAAGCCCGAAATTGACATGGATTACAAGCCCATTTGCCATCTTCTGCTCCAACCTGAATCCAACCAGTTGGAGCACAATTAGACATTGCAAAAGAAGGAGAAAGTAGTCTGCCAAGAGACCAGAGCATGCAAGACAAAAAGGGGAAGCAACCAGCAAGCAGACAGCCCCTTTCCAGCTCAGCATTACTATCTCCCTTTTGTACCCGGGAAGACAAGCTTTTCATTCAGTTTTTCTTTGGAGTTTTCTTGGGCTTTTAGGGTAGAGTTTATGTGGGGCAGAGAGAAGCTTTGCTCTCTCTCTTTTCTTCTTTTATTTTCCTTCATTTTCTGCCTCCATGGAGGGCTAAATTTGTAACAAAACCAAGGGATGCCACTTGAAGTTAATGCTGAGATTATGGTTTGTCATTACATTCAATTTGTGAGTTATTTCTCTTCCTTTTCTCTTGGTTTTTACTGAAACATCTTATGTGAATGGATTCATTTTAGTTAGATATTGAAATGGTTATTGAGATCTTGATAATCACATTAGAAGAGAATAGGAAATC
>JANHAO010026193.1:0-11154 GCA_026873985.1 Saraca asoca | reverse complement strand
TTGGAGCTCTTCTTCACCATCCTGAAATACAAAAACAAACTAAAGCAGTACCAAGAACAAAACTAACAAAACTATGGTAAAAATTCGATAAAAACTGCAGACTAATAACCAATTAAGAGGTGATGTTCGTCATTTTTATAGGTACATTTTTCACTTATCAGGAAAAGTCAACATTTAACTAATAGATTGGTTGTTTGAAGATCCATTTGCACATTAAATGCATCTAGGTGATCTTTTGGATCACTATCCCCATTGCATTGCGAGGTCGTAAGGATTTTAAATTTATGATGGAAAGGCTGGGTCTCTATCTCTCTTGTGAATAGAGTTCTCTCCTTATACCAGTCTTGGCTATTTTGAGATTGAGGGTGCTCCTCTAATTGTTTTGCCCTCTAGAGCAGTTCTTTTACCACTAGAAATCGTGTCTTGGATCTTTAGCTAGAAGTTTGTTAGCTCTTTTTACCTCTTTGGTTGTGGAAGTAGTGGCCTGCAATATGTTCATGGCCAGACCTATTTGAACCTTTTGCTTGATCTGAGTTTGCACATTGTTGACCACCATGGCCTTCACTAGCTTGATAGACCCTTGATCTTGTTTATGAGTGGGAGAAGTGAGCCGAATTAGCATGTTGGGGTTCTTTTCTAGGTGTGGTGACCTTAACTTGCTTTTACACGATCAGGGTTTTTGCTTATGTCAGCTTCTCCACTATATTCTCTTGTGTTTACTGATGATGGTGCCATGCATGCATTTCATTAGTTTCATGGAAAAAAATAACAGGCTGGTGGTGAGCCGAGGGGGCAAGCTGGAGGCGATATCTATAGCAAGAACGACAGAAGTGTTTGCCACTAGAAAGACTAGTTCCTGTTGCTATTGTATGTGACCTTCCAACTCGTCAACTAGAGTGTTTGAACTTCTGGTGGTTCTTCCTCTGGCCATTACAGTTGTATGGAAAGTTCACCATAATACAGTATGGAGCCCTTCCTCTAGCACCAAAATGTTAATAGTGGAATTTGGTAGGCCCAAATTCTATCACCTAAAAAAGTTCAGTATAACCCCAAACTACGATTTCGGTTTGTTGAGGTGAAAGAGGGATGATAAGTATGAAGGAAGAGGAAGAAGAGAGGAAAGGGCACCGGGAGTTTTTAACATGGTTCAGCTAAAGTCGTTTGGTCGACCCTTATGCCCATGATCGTGTTATTTCTCAGAATATTTGAGTGTATAATATATAGCTTGTAGTATTTTTATATTTTGTAGAGAGTTCTCTCTGACTAAAATTGCCTCTCTTTGTACAATGATTTCAACCCCTATTTATAGTTACAAAGGTGAAGTCTAAAATGGGGAAATAATAATAGTTTAATTACAAGTTAATTCCTACTGATTGATGTTTGCAAGTTAGCCATGCAAGCTGGTCCCTGCCTCAGGTTTAACCAAAATGGGCTTTTTGGAAGATGGATGAGGTGGCATGTTTTGGCCAGTGAGTTAGAGCTCATTGTCAATTAACTTAGAACCACTGCCTAAACCTTCATCTTGCAATTTGAGCTCGTGGCTAGCGATCTAGTGCCTTTATTTAGTGACCTCAGTCTTAGTTGATCTGGGCCTTATCCAATTGGACTTTTGTCAATCATTTTGCATAGTACTAAAAATACCCATAACGCATGGAGGGCTTGAAGTACATGGTTTCCATTGAGTTTCTAGGCAATGAACTTAAGTGTTAAATTCTATTATAGGTTAGATTGCTCTGGCAAACTATTTTGGTTTTTAGCTTATAAATTGAGCTAGGAATTGAATTTATGAGAAAGGCTAGGGTGATTGGATTGCTAAGAGATAGGCTTATAACTTTTATAGAGAGAACTAGGTTCATTTGTGCCTCTATGTAACTCTAATTAGTAACGAAAGTGAGAGGAGAGGAGTAGAGTATAAAAATGTGAAAGCAGTAGTCATGTAGGAACCTTTTCACTTTCTCTCACTTTAGCAATAGAGGAGGAACTTTCTAAGGCATGAACACCATTCCCTTTCAGTTATTTTTCTATTTTTGTTTTTATTTTTTTTATAATGTGTAGTTAATCTTTTCATTCAATCTAAGGGAAATTCTACATCAATTCTGTTATTAATTGTGAGACTAGCTTCTATTATTAATTTGTTCCCAATTTGATTGTGTTGATTCTCTATTTTAATTCCAATAATTGCTTTGGATGATTGATTTAGATGTCCAGTTAATTAATTGTTTATTATAATCTATTGCTAGCTAAATTTCTATAGGAAATGTTATTGTCTATGGTTATTTGGCTTAAGCAGCAATAGGGTTTTTGATTTACTATTGGGGTAAATTCAATTCTCCTAGAGAATTAAGGGTAATTAATTGATTTGTTGTTAGGTTACATTGATTAGTTAGTCTTACCATTTTCAGATCTTAATGCTATTAGTGAATTAGTTGAGATGCAGGGCTTCAATCGATTCTATAATTAGGGTTAATCGGGTGCTAGACTTGGTTGGCCAATTTAGAGAGAAACTAGCAAGAATTGATTAGGTGTTGAGCTTAATTATCTTCTAAGCTAAGTGGTCAAAGAAGGAATGAAATATTAGTGTCAATGATCAATCACAAAATTATTTGGAAGAGTCCCTTAGATTGAAGCTTTTCTCCTAAATTTCCCCTTCCTTTGTTACAATTTTCTTATGTTATTATTATTTGTTTAGTTTCTATTTCTAATTATTTAATATCTAACCACCCCAATTTTTTATTGTGAATATGTTGAAATTAATCTCTAGTTTTTATGATTTGACTTGGACTCATTATTGCTATAAATAAGGTAGTTTAGTATATTATCTATGTTGGTCTTGATAGCTGTCAAATTTTGATGCCATTGGGATTGGCTTGATTTATTCTTGTATTTTTAGTAGAATTTTTTTTTTGAAAAAAAATCACTTTTGTTCTTTTTTTTTATTGTTTCATATTCTCTAACACTCTGAATTAGAATCCATGATTAAGAATTGTAGACTTCCATAGTGTTATATGTGAAAATTAGTTCATCTTGGACGGACGTGGGAGAAGCCCAAGAGTGACAAAAGGACCAATCCAAAGAATTGTCTGGATCATTATGCCTTCAATTTGCGTCGCGGGTGCGACCCCTTGGCTCAAACTTGAGCCCCAACAGAGCGAGTTTGACACATCTATCTTGATGATGTGCATGACCCTAGATTGTGCGATCTGGTCAACGAAAAGTGAATAGTGATGTGTAGCTCGCCAGACAGAAGACCACGTCATGCTCTGCCCCAACGGACAAATAGTCTGTATATTCTGTCTTGTACAATAAATACTAATGTGATAGATTTACTGCATATGTAATTACCATTGTAACCTCTTCTCCTCTATAAATATGAGGGAGAAGCTTTCTATAAAGGGAGAGATGACTAAACACAGGCAGAAACTCTATCGAAATAGAAAGAGAGAACCTGAGTGTTGTAACTTTGTAAAAACACCATTACAATAACACGCTACCATGGAAGTAGGGTCTGGTGATATCTGGATTTGGCTAAACCATGTTAAATCTTGTGTCTCCTTCTCCACTCTTCCCTCATTCTTTGTTTATCTTGTTGTTTTGTTGTGTTTGAATTGGAAAAGGTCAGAGATCCTATAAGAATCCCTCCTTTGTTGGCTGAAGTTTGGGCTCTCTGTATGAACCAAATTTCACTGTCAACATTTTTGGTGCCGTCTGTGGGGATCTCACCTATTTTGGTTCGTTTCTTACTGCAATGGCCAAGGGAAGAGCCACTAGAGCTTAACATGCACAGTCCCATCCTCCGAATGGCCATGTCTTGACAATGGACTCATCTTCTGCTCCTATTATCAGAGCAACTATTGGTATCCCTCTAGCTAGCTCAGTACAACCTATTATCGCTACTAATGGCGTCGACAGACCGCAAACCTGGCTCCAATGTCAGGAGAAACTTGAGCATATGGTGGGAGAGCTGGCTAAAACAATCATGATGTTAGCACAAGCACATGCTCAGAATATGCAAGGGTGGGCTGAGACTGCCATACCTAAGGTTGAACATTTCGGTGAAGCCAACCAGGAGTAGACTTTGCATTGTCATCCACATGGTCAGAACAGTAAACCAAACCACCAAGTCTCTAGCTAAAGACTGGGGGTTCTTGGACATTTTGGTGGAAGACCTCCTTCAGAGGGTCAAGTGTCTAGAGGAGCATCCTCAGAGTTAAAATGATCAGGGTCATTCTGGGGAGTGAACTCCATTTTCTAGAGAGATCATGGAGGAACCCCTTCCGTGCAAGCTTAAAGTTCCAGCCATTCTGTTATATGGTGGAGATAGCAACTCGCACAACCATATGGACTTGTTCAACATCCAGATAGATCTACAAGCCTATAACTCTTTGATCAGGTGCCATGCTTTTCTTGCTACTTTAGGTCAAGTCCCTCGAATGTGGTTCAAGAACTTCCCGGCTTGTAGCATTAGCAGTTGGGAAGAGTGCCAAGAAAAGTTTGTTGATCAGTACCGAGCACTACAAAAGTAGCTCATGCCCCTATGCCATCTTGCTATAATCTTCCAGGGTAAATAGAAAACACTGAAGGACTATATCGCCCGCTTTAGGGGTGAGGTCAATAATGTCGAGAAGCCCTCAAATGAGGCCATTCTAACTGCCATCTCAGCGGGACTCTGCAAAGATGGAAAGCTTTTCAAGAGTTTGTACAAGTTCTCAGTTGGCAACCTGGGTGAGTTTTATGAGTGAGCCATGAAACAAGTCAGATGGAAAGAGACTTTTGGTCCATAAAAAATCAAAACGGGTAGCTCGACTCAAGGCAAGAAGAGGAGTAACAGTGGCAATGGGAATGACAGCCCTGAGTGCCAGCTCGCTAAAAAGAGCAAGGATGAACGACCCCCATTCTCAGGTTATCATAGCACTTATAGCATCCTGTCAGACACTTAGGACAAGATCTTTGCAATGGAAAGGGACAAAGAGGACTTCGGAAAGCCTCCACCCTTGAAGACTCCCAGCAAGTCTAGACTCAACCAAGGGAAGTTCTGTGCATACCACAATGAGTTTAGGCATGTCACCTCAGAGTGCTGGGCACTAAGAGATGCTATGGAGGATCTCATCAAGAGAGGTCATTTGCATGACTACATTATGCAGCCTTCTAGGCAGCGGCTTGAGCCATCCCGACAGGATAATGAGCAAGAGCAATCTCCTACTATCAGGATGATCTTTTAAACTCTTGTACTCTTTTGTAGATTATGTAAACACTTTGAATATGACTACTGATTTTAAATTTTTCTTCAAATAGGTGATTTGCCTAACTGGCACCCCCTTTTATTTGGGCACAAGAATGGTCACCCCTTTATTTGGGCACAAGATTGCCCTGGCCATAAGATCGACCAACTTTAATTTCACAGCTCTCGTGTAAATTAATTAAGTTGAAGCTCTCATGTGCATTTATTAATTTCGTAGCTCTCATGTGAACGTATCTGTTTGGCCTTGAGATCGGCCCAAGCACGAGATCGCTCACTCATTAATTTCATAGCTCTCATGCAAATCAATTAAGTCCAGCTCTTATGCACAGTTATTACTTTCGCAGCTCTCATGCGAACATATTTGTTTTGCCACGAGATTGGCCCGAGCATGAGATCGCTCACTCTCTAATTTTGCAGCTTACATGTGAACTTATTTTATTATTTAATGATTCTCATACTAGTATATTTATTTGGCCACAAGATTGGCCCAAACATGAGATCGCTCTAGTTCACAATTGATGCTATCTTTTGACTATGCACAGGTCGCATAGATTGTTCAAACCAAAAGTGTTTATATGAGAAACAAAATGACAAATAGAAAATTACAGAAAGAAGCTGAAGCTTTATTCATTAAAAGACCTTAACGAGGTAGATATACATTAGAAAGCCCTG
This sequence comes from Saraca asoca, assembly GCA_026873985.1. Lineage (NCBI taxonomy): Eukaryota > Viridiplantae > Streptophyta > Magnoliopsida > Fabales > Fabaceae > Saraca > Saraca asoca. The sequence continues at coordinate 5,243 of JANHAO010026193.1, read as the reverse complement.
AATGCAGGCTAATCAAAATACACAAGGGAAAACCTATGACTGAGAAGAGAGACCAGCCACAGAGGACTGTGCCCTGGCTGACTGGAGCCCCATGTGCCGCCAAGGTCCTCAAATTTCATTTCTAATGCATAATTTACGATGGCACCATAACTCCTTATATCTCTGATCACCAGGTCCTCGTGAAGAAAGCACATCAAGAAGTATCAGGAGCTTGGCTGGCTGAACAATTACCTCACGACGGGGCCAATAGGATGCAATCTGAGATCCATAAGAGATTTCTCCATGTTAGCGGAGAAGCCAAGTCTTCTAAACTCTCTATGTAGCAAACCATACACACATTTATGGAAGGCTAGAATGCCAGACACGGTGGTGGTTCATCAGGAAACTTCATAGTTTACTCAGTGCAATGGTAGAAGGGATTGCCTTTCCCTTATGTAGAGCCAGAGCCAGCTCAATCGAAGGATTCAAATCCATTCCCCCCAACTGTCATCATTTATGGCCTCGAGAAAGGCTAAGTTTGACTTAGTAATAACTGCCAGACATGTGCCATGAGAAACAAGGCCTAGTGCAGATGAAATGACAGTCTTGAGAGAAGACTTTGACTAATCAGAAATTAAAGAGTTTCAACTCCCAGCCGCAGCGTGAGTTGAGAGTTGGGGGGCTTATATTATATGTGAAAATTGGTTTGTCTTGGATAGACATGCGAGAAGTCCAAGAGCGATAAAAGGACTGGTCTGAAGAACTGTTTGGATCACTATGCCTTCAATCTGCATCGTGAGTGCGACCCCTCAGCTCAAACTCGAGCCCGACAGAGCGAGTTTGACACATCTATCCTGATGATGTGCATGACCCTAGATTGTGTGATCCGATCAGTGAAGTACAAGTAGCAACGTGTAGCTCGTCAGATAGAAGACCAAGTCATGCTATGCCCCAATGTGGGACCTGCTTGTAGAAGACAATCTATAGTAGCCAAAAAAAGAGATTTAGTCTGTACATTCTATCTTGTATGATAAATATTGATGTAACAGATTTATTGCATATGTAATTACCACTGTAACCTCCTCTCCTTTATAAATATGAGGGGAGGAGCTTTCTGTAAAGGGAGAGACAATCGAACACAGGCAGAAACTTTGTCAGAATAGAAAGAGAGAACCTGAGTGTTGTAACTTTGTAAAAACACCATTATAATAACACGCTACTGTGGATGTAGGGTTCGGTGATATCTGAATTTGACCGAACCACATTAAATCTTGTGTCCCCTTCTCCACTCTTCCCTCCTTATTTGTTTATCTTATTGTTTTGTTGTGTTTGAACCAGAAAAGGTTAGAGATCCTGTAAGAATCTTTCCCCTATTGGTTGAAGTTTGGGCTCTCTGTAAGAACCAAATTTCACTTCAACACATAGTAAATGTCAAAGTTAACTTCTTTGATTCATCAATTGGCATAAATGCTAGTAGTCAATGGGTGACAAACATTGCAATCTTATGATCCATTTTGGTGAGCTTATATAGGGGGAGGATTCCTAAAGAAACATAATCTATATTATCCATAGAGTCAATTTGATCCATGCTCCCACTCATACAAATATGGTATAATCATTATGATCTATATTTTGACCAATACAATCATGATTGCTATCATCACTCAAATTTGTGCTTTCATTATCAAGCTGACCAAGCCTACTACCAACTCCCATCCCAAGCCATGCAACAAAACTAGAATTTGTCTTCTACCAAAGCTATTAAAGATATGATTTAAACCATGGCTCAAAACAACCTCTTATTCTAAAAATAGATAAGAGGTAACATGCCATAGTTACATTAGGAAATGAATACCAAATTTTAGAGCATAGAAACATGAATTAGCAAGTTGGAAGCTTATGTTTTAGCTAACGTAAGCTAAGAGCAAAAACAAATTAAAGATTTGGGAGAAGAGAGTAACCTTCAACTTGAAGTTGCTAATGCTGCCCCTCTTCCTTTTCCTAGTACATTGGTTGATTCCAAGAGTAAAGAATGAAAAAAAAAAGGATAAGTGTGGGGGAGGGGACATGTCTATTGTTATTCAATAAAAATTTCTCCAAATTTACAAGGACCTAGATTTCTACATTCTGGAAAAGCCTTTCCTTAAATTAACCAAGACAACAATTGATATTCATGATGGCACACTTAGCATGGAATTGGATGGAGTAACATTACTTTTTAATATATTTAAGTCTATGAAATATCCTGCTGATGATTATGCTATTTTATCTATTAATCTTATTGATTTTTCAATTTAGGATGTATTTCAGTTGGATAGAAAAACTGAACTTGATACACTTGACGTGGCAATGTATAAGGGCTTAAAGAGAATTGATGAATTAGTGGAGTTAAATTTTGAATTTGAAGAGATAACAATAAAGTTGCAGCCATCACTTTTAGTTATATTTCTAGGCAACCTGGATTTCAAGGAGCTTTGCATACTATCTTCTCCCATTAAATGGTTTTTGCAAATGTTCAAATTTGATCTAGGGTAACCAATGCTTTGTCAAGCCGATGACATCCAAAAAAAGGTGCTTCTTAGGAGGCAACCTAAATGTTTTCTCTCTTTCCTTACTCTTTTATTTTGATTGTTCTTGATTTATTAATTTTGTGCTTACATTAAGGACAACGTAAAAATTAAGTGTGTGTGTGTGGGGGGGGGGAAGACTTTAGGATTGTTTTGTTAGTGTTAAAAAAATTTTGTGCTCGTTTGGTTCATATATGTGTTTTTTTTTAATGATGATGAGTTTGTTTAAGCATTGAGTAGGTTGCAATAGATTTTGATGGTTATATAGCATGAGTAAATAGATTGTCTTGCCTCTTGATCATTGAATTTGATTAGCATAGTGAAGTTTGGAATGTTTGCAGATTGATTTTGGTAGACATATAGCTTGTGAGATTTTGAGCCATTTTTTATTGAGTTCCTCTTCTTTCTTGTGTGTGATTTTCTTTCATGAAATTGTTGCTATACAACTTGTTTTGAATTTTTTTGAAATTACATTAGTACATGCATGCCTGAATATGATTCAGACATTCTATGAGTGAGCCACTTTTACCCTTTTTGCCTACCTTGCAGTGAACCATTTGTTAAGTCCCTTTGAGCTTAATTGACCATTTTCTTGTTATGTAGCCCATTACAAAACCAAGCTTTGAATGTCTTTACCTTTTCCTAACCTCAAGGATATGTAAAGCATTTAATTCATTAGTGGGATGGGATCCTGAATAAGTGTGGGGGCATGCTAATGGTTTAGTAAAAAGATAATTGTGATTCATTTTAATAGTCAAGAAAAGAAGAAACAAAAAAAATGAAAAAAGAAAGAGAAAAAGAGGTTAATGCAAGTTAAGAGAAAGAAAGCAAAAAAAAAAAAAAAAGAATTTGAAAGAAAAAGAAATTTTCAAAAAAAAAAAGGCAAGAAAGAGCTCAAAATTAAAGAAATTGAAAAAGTGAAAAAAATGAAAGAGAAAAAGAGAAGTGATAAATGTGAAAATTTGTGATGTGGATTTATATTTTAATTGCTTCTTTGCTTATTTGAATGTATGCCATAATACTCTATTAGTCTCTTTGGTTTTGCACTTCTATATTCTTATCATTCCTTTCCTCCCATTTTCCTTTGGCCACATTACAACCTTTGAAAAGTCCTTTTGATTTGTGCTATACATGTGATTTGAGTATTGAAGATTATATGATAAGCAAGCTTATGGTAATACACTTTTATAGATTGAAATTGAGTAAAACACTTTCCTATCTTAAACATAGAGAGTTGGAGAGCTTACCTTGTGAGGTTCTACTAAGTTGATCTACTTGCCTTTTGAATGAAATTGCTTTGCTAGTTGATTTTTGAGTTTGAGTTGTCGAGAATGTGCTTTATGTGATGCTATGGCCCCAAAAATTTTGGCTGTTCCCTTGCTTTTGGATTGCATTCTTATCATTATTGAAAAGTTTAGTGTTTGAGCTTTTATTTTGAGTCTAGTTTAGTTTTGTTTTGGTGTCTTGCCAGAGGATGTGCAAAGGCTAAGTGTGGCAAAATTTGATAAACACAGTTTATATATATTTTATATCCCTTCTATACTTAATATTTTGTCATTTTTATGTGCTTAAATAAATACTTGTAATCGGTTTTGTGGTTTGCTAAGTTTTTGTGCTTAATTGAATTAATTCAGTAATTTAGCATTATTTTAGACTGTTTCAAGTTTTTGGGTGATTCTTATGTCTTTGGAAAGATAAGAAAAAGCTCTAAATATTTCATGAGACTATTTTCGTTATAATTGGAGCTCCTTTCCTCATTTTGATGCAAACTTAAGCCCATAGGATAGCTAAAATTCATCCCCACAACTTTCATGGAGGGCTTGAGGTCCAACTACACCATTTTGATTAAGTTTCAATGCTGTGAACTTAAGTGTTAAATTTTGTTATGGGTTGGATTGCTATGGAAAATTGTTTCAAATTTAGCCCATAAATTAAGCTAAGAATCAATTTTTTTAGCAAGGTTAGGGCCATTGGGTTGCTAAAAGATAGGGCTACAACTTCTATGAAAAGTCCTAGGTCCAATTGTGCCTCCATTTAACCTTAATCAAAAGCCAAAGTGAGAGGAGTTTAGTATAAAAATATGAAATCAGTTGTCATTTAGGAACCTTTTCATTTTCTCTCACTTTTGTAATAAAAGAGGAGCTCTCTTATGGCAAAAATACTATTCTCTTTCAACTCTTCTCTTTTATTTTGTTTTTTATTTTTATTCCTTTTATGATGTGTAGTTAATCTTTTCATTGAATCTAATGAAATTTTGCATCAATTCTTTTGTTGATTTGAGACTTGCTTCTATTGTTAATTTATTCCTAATTTGATTATGTTGATTCTTTGTTTTAATTGCAATAATTGCTTTGGATGATTGATTAAGATGTCTAGTTAGTTAATTATTGTTGTAGGTGTTGTCAAAACGCATGGGCCCAGGCAGGATAGCGCCCGAACGAGCACACGCAACCAAAATGGGAATTGGAGGAAAATCCAGTTCCGACCGGAAGAACGTCACGATCGCTGGCCTGAAGAAGCTGCTATGACGCGAAGAAATGAAGAGTTATCACCATACCAGTTGAAGTCGAGGAACGATGCCATGAGAGTAAGGGTAACGTCCTTGGGACCATGACCCACTGCTTCCAGCAGATGATCTCAAGTCCAGTTAGCCACCTGACACACGACAAGAAAGTTGACAGCTCAGGTCCCAAATAA
>JANHAO010026192.1:0-11162 GCA_026873985.1 Saraca asoca | reverse complement strand
TATTATGATTATGAGCTTAATGTTTGTTAAGTGTGTGCAGGTTCAAAGTTCATCAAAAGATTGCTTAAGAGATTCTACATTAGATTTATGACTTTATTTGATTTTATAGGAACTTTTGCAATTGAATTCAAATCAAATTTGATTCAAGCAATTTTCTAATATAGTGAGGTAATATAAGTCACTTCAAAAGAACCAAAATCAAATACTTTTCAAACAAAGTGTTCAAATGATTTTTCATAATTGTAGATTTTATAAAAACTAGTTTTTACCACTTGAATTATTTTGAATTGATTCTAAATCAATTTTGAATCAATTCAGAAACAAAAGAGTTGAAAAATATTTTACAAAAGGTTAAGATTTTGTCCTAAATCGATTCACGAATTGATTTACAAATTGAAAGTCAGTTTTTCTATTATAAATGGTTATAACAACTATAAAAACTCCTAACCACTTTTCAGTTATACAGATTTCATAATTTTTCCTTCTCTTTAAGTACAAAAGTATTTGAGAAAACTAAGCTCACATTGATTCTTTTCTTCCTCACAACTTTTCTTAATCCAATTGCTCTAGAATCAAAGCTATTAAAGAATTTACATTGGATAATTAAGATTTACATCTCAATTTTGGTATTGTATTTTAAACCTTTTTGTATTGATTTTCTTTTAAGATTTCTTAGGTGTTAGAAATCTTGTTTAGATTTACAAGAGCCTATTTAATTCCTGTGTGTTTGGGTTTGCAAGAAGAGCCTATAAAATCTTGTAGGTTAGCAAGAAGCTTGTAAAGTCTTGTGTTGTAAAACTGGCAGTTTAGGAGCACGGTTAAATCATGATGTGTTGATTAATTGAAATGGTAATTTGGTTGAAGATTATCCAATGGTGAAGACTTAAATTATAGTTTCAATTCAAGTTGAACCACTTAAAAATTTTGGTATTCTAATTATTTTATCTTGCTGCACTATTTTTTTTGGTTTTTTTGCAATTATGATATTCTACTATTACTACATTCTATTCTACATTAAATTCTAATATCATTTTATTGCTATTTCAATTTTTTTTATAATTCATCATAATTTGTAAAGAATTCTATTGCAACAATTATTATTAATCAACTTTCATTCGATTTGAAAAAGAAAGCAATTAAGTTGTGAAACACATTAAAGAATCCAATATAGATCAAACGATCTAAAGGGCAAGATCCAATTTTTGTGGAACCTAGCAGTTAGTTTCAAAGCTTTGGCTCTTGATACAATTTTGTTTTCTTGAAAATTATGGATTCATCCTCTTATTTGCTGCCATAATGTCCACCAATGCACAAACCTCTTGGTTTCAATGGTGAGCATTACAGCTATTGGAAGCAAAAATTGAAAGATTTCATTGAAGCTATTAATGTGGACATGTGGGATTTGGTAGAGGTTGGTTATGAACCTCCTAAGACTTTAATTAATGGAGTTCCATAGCTTAAATCAAAGTCTCTTTGGACAGATGATGAAAGGAAGAAACATTTACTAGCAGCAAAAGTAAAGTGGATTATTTCTAATTCTTTACTTCCTAATAAATATGAAAGGATTTCAAATTGTACTTCTACTAAGGAAATATGGGATACACTAGAAATTACATATGTAGATAGATCTCAAGTAAGGCTTCTAAGGTGCACATTCTTGTATCTCAATATAAAATGTTTAAAATGGAGGAGAGTGAGTCAATTAAGAATTTAATCCAGATATTTACTGCGATTATTAACCATTTGATATTATTTGGTAGAAAATTTGATAATGCAAATCTTGTTCATAAGATTTTAATATATTTGACTGAGGAGTGGCAACCAAAGGTTACTACAATAAAAAAGTCACTGAAGATGAGAATCCCTACCATTCAAGAGCTCTTTGGAAATCTTGAAAAGTATGAACTAGAGCTTAGGAGATACAAAAAGAATGGAAAGGATAAAAATAAGAAGACTCTGGCACTTAAAATAGCAAAAGAATCAAATTCCAGTGAAAAAAATTAAGGAAGTGATGTAGGTACAAATGAAATTGTTTCATTAAGCAAGCAGTTTCACAAGGCTCTAAAAGGAAAGAAGAAAAAAGGAAAGAAGAAAGCAGCTTTAAGATGTAGAAAACAAAGCAAGGGTGATCAAGTAATTAGCACCACACCAACTTGCTTTGAATGTAACAAGAGTGGTCACATCAAGTCTAATTGTCCAGTCTACTTGAAGAAGGAAATCTAAAAAGAAAGAAGGAAAAGGAGATCATCCAACCAAAGGTCAAACTATGCTATCTGGGATGATGATGACAATGCAGATTCTGGTTCAGGAGAAGAAAAATCAAAAGATGAAGTGTAGCTATGTCTCATGGCCAGACTTAATCAAGACCTTGAGGTATTTGGTAGTAAATCATTCTTCTATAACTTTGCTGATGAATCTAATAGTGAATTAAATGATAAATATGATGAGTCTGATGAAGAAAATGATGATGAACTTGAGGACTTATGCATTGAACTTCATGATTCATTAGTAAAAACTTCAAAAGAGTTAAAGCAGGTTAAAATACAAAAAAGAGACCTGCTAAAGAAAACTAAGCAATTAGAGAAAGAGAATGCTGAATTGAATGCCCAAATTGAAAAATTGAGTAAAGAAAAGGAATGTGAATAATGTCAAGATTATAAATCTAAAATTGAAACCTTGACAAAAACATTGCAAAGATTTTTTGACAACAATAGGAAATTAGAAGATATGTTGCAGAACCAAAAAGCTTTTCATAATAGAAATGGTCTAGGATATAGGTAGTAGCATTATAAGAAATCCAAGAGATGCAATTCTGCCTATATTACTTGTTTTTACTGCAATCACAAAGGGCATCATATTAGAGATTGTCCATTTAGGAATGGGACATATATGATGAAACCAAATGAGAAACTTGTATGGTTACCAAAAGTAATTCCCCCCTAAGAAATTTTCTACTGTGTCGATTAACCTATCTGAATCCAAGATCAATTGGATACCAGCAAAACAAGGTTGATTTCTATTTTGCAGATTGAGTGAGATAGAAAAGCTACAAGACGATAACATGTAGCAGCTTATGATATGTGACGTTATTCTTACTGTTTTGATATTCTTTTGATTTTATACTGCTAAATCTAATCTAGAACCCAAAGATTTTTTAAGTCTTGGTTTTACAGGTATTTGATTTGAAAATTTGAGGTAAAATGAGTGTTAAATCGATCACTATATATATATAATTTTCATAGCATTCTAGTCTAAAACTACATGAAAACTGATTTCAAACTCTTTGAATCGATTCTAGAACCGATTCACCAAGATTTCAAAAGTTTTGGTGAAGCTTCAAATTTTTAGAAATTCGAAATATACAACATGAATTGATTCGATAATCAATTCAAGCCTACCTGAATCAATTCCAGAATAGATTCAAGACCTGAAACATAAATTTTTTTTAACTGTTTCATGCAATAACATTCAAATCATTTTTTAGTATAATTTTTTTAATTAAATGGACAATAATTTCATGTGGAGCTTGAAATTAAGATTAAAAAAAAAATAGTTAGTATCAATGAATAAAAAGGAGAAGAAGCTATCTTGTTATATGCTTATTTTGTATGCTCTAAATTTTTCTTTTTTGAGGCCCCATTTCTTTTTGAAGTGCCAAAAGTGGAAGAAGAGGCTAAAGCATGATTTTAGATGAATTTTAAAAAAATAAATATTCCAAAAGGGGGAGAAAGAGTATAAGAGATAATATGTGAAAAAGGGAGACTAATTTTTTTCCTTAAAAAAACTAATTTTTTTTGATAAATTTTAATTCTCATTTAAAATTATTTGTTACTATAAAAAAGGAGGAGATTGTTGGCCTAGCCAGCTATACTTTCTTTTATTTTGATATTGAAAATAATTTTAATCAATATCATATTATGATTATGAGCTTAATGTTTGTTAAGTGTGTGTAGGTTCAAAGTTCATTAAAAGATTGATCAAGAGATTTTACATTAGATCTAGGACTTCATTTGATTTTATCGGATCTTTTGTAAGTGAATTCAAATCAGATTTGATTCAAGCAATTTTCTAATATAGTGAGATAATATAAGTCACTTGAAGAGAACCAAAATCAAATATTTTTCAAACAAAGTGTTCAAATGACTTTTCACAAGTGCAAATTTTTATAAAAACTAGTTTTTATTGTGTGAATCGATTCTAAATCAATTCAAAAACAAAAGAGTTGAAAAATATTTTATAGAAGGTTAGAATTTTGTCTTGAATCATCGATTCACTAACTAAAAGTCAGCTTCTCTCTTACAGGTTGTTATAACAACTATAAAAACTTCTAACCACTTTTTAGTTATACAGATTTCATAATTTTTCCTCATCTTCAAGTATAAAAATCTTTGAGAAAACTGAGCTCACATTGATTCTCTTCTTCCTCACAAATTTTCTCAATCTAGTTGCTCTTGAATCAAAGTTGTTAAAGAATTCACATTGGATAATTGAGATTTACATCTTAATTTTAGGATTGTATTCTAAACCTTTTCATATTGATTTTCTTTTGAGATTTCTAGGGTGTTAGAAATCTTATTTAGGTCTGCAAAATCCTGTTTAATTCTTGTATGTTTAGGTTTGCAAGAAAAGCCCATAAAATCTTGTAGGTTAGTAAGAAGCCTAAAAAGTCTTGTGTTGTAAAACTAACAGCTCAGGAGCCCGGTTAAATCCTAATGTGTTGATTAAATGAAGTGATAATTTGGTTAAAGATTATCCAGTGGAGTAGACTTGAATTATGGTTTCAATTCAAGTTAAACCACGTAAAAATTCTGGCATCCTAATTATTTTATCTTGTTAAACTATTTTTTTGGCTTTTCTGCAATTTTGATATTCTACTATTTCTACATTCTGTTCTACTTTAAATTCTAATTTCACTATATTTTTGTTTCAATTCTTTTTATAATTCATCTTAATCTGTAAAGAATTCTGTTGGAACAATTATCATTAATCAACTTTCATTCGATTTGATAAAGATAGCAATTAAGTTGTTAAACACATTAAAGAATCTAATATAGATCAAACGATCTAAAGGGCAAGATCCAATTTTTGTTGGACCTGACAATGGTATTAAGTACAACTCTAGAAAGATGATCAACTCTTAAGCCATAGCTGGTTTTGTCGTTGAAATGACACACTGGACCAAATAACAAAGATAAACCTAAAGCATTTTACTTAGATAAATTTTGTGATAGGTCATGAAATGGAAAAGTAAGTGGGCTGGGAATCATCCTAGAAAGACCAGACCAATTATGCTTAGAATACTCCCTCAAATTTGAGCCCAAAATCATGAACAATCAATTCGAGTACAAGGCACTTATTGCCATACTTAGGCTAGCCAAAGAAGTGGGGGCTAGAAGGATAAAAGTTCATAATGACTCTTAACATGTAGTGGTAGAAATAAAAGACACCTACAAAGTTAAGGTCCCCAGATTGATCAAGTATGTTGAGAATGTTAGAAGTCTTCTAAAAGAATTTGAGCATAGTGAATTGGTCCAAGTCCTTTGCATAGAAAATGGTCGAGTAGATACCGTATCCAAACTCACCATTGCTAGGCAATGATAAACAACAGAACTATCCTTTGTGAAACTCTCTCTAGGGTAAATGTGGAAGGCAATGAAGCCATGTACATTAGTCGATTGCCATGATGGAAGGACCCCATTGTGGCATACTTAAACCACAAACAACTCCCTCTCAAGAAAGAAGAAGCTGAAAAAATATCTAGCGATTAGTGTCATTCTACCTCCTTGATGAACAACTCTGTAAGAAAGCTTTCTCCCTTCCCATGTGAGATGTCTCCATGACAATGAAGAAAATTATGTCCTTTGAGAACTTTATAAGGGATTTTGTGGTAGCCACATTGCTGCAACAACTCTCACTTGGGAAGCAATCTTTAATGGATATTCTTGGCTCACTACCAAAAAGGATGCCAAGGAATATGTATAAAAGTGCTCCAAGTGCCAGATGTTCATCAAAGTAAGTCATTGCTCGCATACCAAACTTTACCCAATCATTCAACTTAGCCTTTTTCCATATAGGGAATCAATTCCCTTGGCCTATTCTCACCCACTCTAGGTTGACTAAAGCTCTTAATAGTCATTGTTGAATACTTTTTCAAGTGGATAGAGATGGAACCCCTAGCAATGATTACTACAAAAAATTTTGAAAAATTTGTTTGGAAATCTATTGTATGGAGGTTTAGCATTCTAAGCATTCTTATCTATTAGAATCTTTATATAGCCTAGAAGTTTGCGTCTGTGCAACATTTATAAACAAATGGCTAAGTTGAACTGGCCAACTATATCATCTTGGAAGAATTAAAGAAGCATTTAGAAAGCTTTAAAGAAAGATGGGATAATGAGCTCCATAGTGTCTTGTGGGCATATAGAACAACACCACAAAACACCAAAGGATACACCTCATTCATGCTAACCTATAATCACAAGGCTTTCATTCTTGTTGATATTAGTAAACCCAACGCCTACCTTATGAAATATGATACTACACAGAATGATAATGAATAAACATGGAGCTTGATTTGACAGAAGACGACCATGAAATTGCCCATATCCGAGCACAAGCATACAAGGCAAAAATGGCCCACTTTCATGGGTGGAAGGTGAAGAAGATGGTGTTTGAGCTTAGAGCCCTAGTACAAAGAAAGATGGATGAGCCAATGAAGAAAAATGAAGAATGTAAACTAGCACCAAACTAGAAAGGTCCTTTGCACATCAAAGGAGCTTTGAACAAAAGGGGCTTGTCACCTTTAGACAGTGGTAGGAAAAGACATTCCCCATATGTGGAATGCCATTCACCTAAGGCATTACTTTGTTGCCCTTTAAAGTAGTTAGATTTCATCCAAGTGCTAATCTTAAATTTGAATCAAGTGTAATAGGCTCACCAATATACATGGCTCCCATATGAAATGAAAGCATGATTTCACCAATTCTATTTCTAATAAAATTTTTCCCAAAATTTTCTTTATCTCTTGTTTCCAATTGTAATTATATTAAAGGCTTCACAATAATTCCATGGATTAGCCTCTCACCCATGATGCCTTGCTCTTAAGCTTAGTAAACATTTCCATAGTTTAGCCCCGTGCTTATGGTGCCCCTCTTTTCAGTGTGGTAGTATAATTCCATAGATTAGCCTTGTACCTATGTGCCTTGCTTTTCAGTTTGATAGAACAATTCCATAAAGATACCTTGCATGGTATAGAGTTTTTTAGCTTAATAGACAAACCCATGGATTGTTATATGCCTATGGTGCTAAGTTTTTCAGCTTAGTTGACACGCTAAGAATTGCCTCAATCAACACCAAGCCTTTTTCCATAAAGAAGTTAAATATAGGCCTTTGGAGCCTTTAACCATCACCAGGTTAAATAAAGGCCTTTGGAGCCTTTTGCCATAACCAAGTTAAATAGAGAATTTTGGAGCCTTTCGTCATAACAAAGTTAAATAGGGGCCTTTGAAGCATTTCTCCATAAGAAGGGCTTTTGGAGCCTTTTGCCATAATGAAGTTAAATAGAGACCTTTGGAACCTCTCGCCATAACAAAGTTAAACAAAACCAGCAAACATTACAATGAAACCCTAAACAAAACAAATATTTATCAAGATATCTTGGGTGCAGAAGCCCTTAAACAAATTTGATAAAGATCTAAGCCACAGCTTAAAGCAAGATACTTAGAAAGCTATTACAATACTATACTCTTGCATTTCAAGAGCCTTTATTTATAGCTCAGAAGCTAGGAAACAGAGAGTAGGTGTTAGCTTGGGGACTGAGTAGATTCATGATTCCAACGTCCAAGTTGCCATCATTGCTTAATACTCCAACACTAGCAACCAAATTGGCATCACCCGACTTAGCAACCTGATCACAATGTAAAGTTCATTGATATCATGAACCTGTTTAGCATTGTCATCTTAATTGCCATTGCCATCATTTTGACCATAAACTCCATCATCTCCCATTGTTGCCATAATTTAAGGTATCCCTAGACTCATCATCCCCAATTTCAAAATCTAAAGTTTTTGGTATAGTGGTAAGTTGAGGCTTTTTAAAGCCCTTGTTTCAACAAATCCACCTCGATGACATCCAAGTAATCATTGTAAGGGTTGATTTGGGAGAGGTAGATGGCAATGTTAGGATTGTTGCATCTGATGTGGTAGATGGTGTTATTTGATGAATAACGATAGTTTTTTAGGCCATTGGAGTTTAATTTTTTTAACTTAGCTTTTAGGCCATCTCTATTATTCTTTGTAGTCATTTTTTCTATCTGTTTTATATTTATGTTTATATTAATTTTTATCAATAAAAATTGATTTTTGAGGTTGTAGAAAATAACATTCTTATAGTATAGCATTCCTTGCCTTCCTTTTCCTTTTAGGACCTATCCAAAAGAGAATTTAGTACTTCTTGGTCATGAATATCTGAATAGGATGAACTGCCTCGTAGATATCTTTGCTTCAAAACAAAGCAATTAGAATTGGGCCTCGTCAATTGGAATGTGCATTATCCATATTAGGGAATCTTTCAATTGAGAAGACACATCTTAACCTTAGCTAACTTCTACCTAAGTTAGGTTATGCGGCTTTTAGATTGTATTTTTTTTGCTATTTGTCTTCATCATGGTCTTATTGGTAAAGGCAATTTAGGCATCAAGTAAGAAGGCCTTTTCTTTCAACTCAGCTATCTCTTACACCAAATTGGACAAGTTGAAGACCTTCTGATCTATTTCTTTCATTGCCAATATCACCCTCCATGAAAACAATAACAATTGAGTTATCTTTTTCTTCAATTATTTTTTGTTTTTCGATCAGTAACTACTTCAAGCTTCAATCCTCCATTCAAAGTTGTTCTAGCTTGCCAAGATCCTAGAATACAAAGCTCATTATGTGACCAACTTCATCATGGGCCCTATACACCCTATCCAAAATGGCATTCACTAGACTACCAATATAGAATTAGGAGCGAGGATGCTTACCTACTCTCTATAGGAAGAAGGTTGGGCAAATATTTTGGCCCTCTTCCGAAGCCTTCATATCAATGATTTCTATGTGTCATAACTGAGGAAGAAGGTTTTGCTCTTGATTATCCACCTATTCCTAAAGGTAGGATGACCTTTGAACCTCACCCTCACCACCATCTTGATGCTCACTATTATGCTTATTAGTATTCCTTTCTTCTTAGTAATCATTGCCTGACATCTCTCAGGAGCTTTAAGAGTTTCACTACCCCTGGAAGTCTCAGCACTCCCTTTTGCTTTGGTTGATATGACAACTTCCTTCATTACTACCACCATGTCTTAAAAGGCTCAATCAGTAGTCGTTACCTGAACTATTGAAATGGTAAAAACAATGATAGTGATTACCACTTAGATATGGACTCCCATCAAACAAGCCACAAACAGGAGGAAGGGAATGTTCATCATATTGTTGAAACCATAGGGAGGAAGGAAAAGAATGGTCATCACCATCTTTTTGTAATCACCTACACAAACCACAAAAATTTAGAATCACAAAACAACAAGAAAGGCAAAATGAGGTACAAAAAAATGATAGAAAACCTAAAATGGCTTAGCCAAAGAAGTCATGGTGATTCTCCTGAATCAGCCTCAAAGTGGCAAGAATGGTGATTCTGGTTTCCTCATCGGCTTGCTCATTAACATACATAAAAACTAGACTATGAATAGGTTACTGCTTACGCACTGGGAAGCAGAAGCACCCTTTTGAGTTTAGCCAAAAAGGGAGGTACTAAGGATCACACATTGCCTCTACCTGGAAGAATTCATCCCTTTTCATCTTTATGTTGGAAAGCAAGTTGGTTACCATCTTAAAACCTTTATTGATGTCCCACAATGTATGAGCCCAGAAGTACACCATCCCATCCTGAACGCCTTAGTTGAAGAAATGGTAGAACACTTCCAAGTTTGGATGTCTCTCAACCAAGAAAAAGACTACTTGGGCTACCTTTATTACTAACCAAGCATTGTACGTAAGCTGAGAAGGGGCGATGCCCATTGCCATCATTAATTTCTTTTGAACTAGGTAATTGGTGGGATGGCTTGAAGCTTCAAAACATATGCCACAAAGTGCCTAAAAAAAGAAAAAAGTGTCATAACTATAGATATGCTCATTAGGCAATGGGCGTACAAATCGAATCGCCCCTCACATTGGGTCCCCTCATAAACCTTTTTTTTTTTCAAATCTAGTTAAATCAGATTAATACAACATAGTGATACATGGACCTGTCTCCTTAAAACAACATCCACAAATCTTAAATTGCAGGTATTATTTTTGAAAATTGCTACCTTTTCATCTTCATTTTCACTTTAAGACTTAGTACCTTGGGGGATCATAGGTGGGCAAACGCACCATGTATGCCACCCACCACCCATCATCTTCACCTAATGGGACATGAAAAACTCGTAAACTTGAGAGAAAGGAGGAAGATGTTTCAGTCTCCTCGCCACTGTAGGAAATCAGCCTATCCAAGTCCACTTTGTTACTCTTGGTGGTATTGAAAAAGGAATTAGCGTCATCCAAAATCAAAGTTCTTCCCCTACCAACTAGTTTCTGTATGGACATAAGAATTACGGGAATAACCTCAACATTAGGAGAACTTATTTCGACATTCACAAAAAATGCCATGACTTCACCTAACAAAAAAAAATTAACCAAAAAAATAAAATGCAAACATACCTAAAGAACAATGTGAAAGTGTAAGGGAGAAATCCTAAAACCTATAATAGAACAATAGCATCAAATCTTAAGCAACCCAACCAAGCACAATAAGGAAACTAACAACTGTAAAAGAAAAAGAAGAAAAAGAAGAAATTACCACAATCACAATCGAGGACTGGAGTTAGAAAGAAGCAAACAAGTACTAGGAAAAGCCAAAAAACTTTAAGTAAGAAGAAGAACATGTTAGTTTGAGATAGGTGCCCTAGGCCAATTTGATTTGATCCTATTGCATCTATAACTATACATTCTGTGGATTTGGATATTAAAGGTTGAATATTCATCTTATATTGCATTTTTTGTGCATTGCATACTTAAGATGAAGTCCATGGTAAGAAGTTAACTCATTCAATCAATCCTATAAGGGGTTATGGGATTGTGAAGGT
>JANHAO010026191.1:0-11156 GCA_026873985.1 Saraca asoca | reverse complement strand
CAATTGAGCTCCAAGATCTTTGAATCAATGAAAACCAGAAAGATAGAGGTAGAAGAGATGATAGCAATCTTTTTCGCACTCTTCTGTTGTGAATTATTGAGTTCTATTATGAAATGAGCTTTTATAGAGTGGTTATAACCATCTATAATAGAATAACTAACTTTCAATTATTGCATCGATTGTAGCATCATTCAGTATGGTTACAACTAATTAATCAGTGTGGTAATCAAAGTACAGTATATTATTCACAGCTGTTGCATCGATTACTGCATCAAAGTAAGACTTTTTCCTAACCTTCAGTAAATGCAATTTTCAAGCACTATTTCATATGTTCTTATCTGAATCGATTCACAGAATAAAAAATTTCTTTTTATAAAAGAAATAACATAAAAATGAGTGATTTGAAAACTTCTCAAGGTAAGCTCATTTCATAAACTTATTTTTACCTCATTTTGAAAAATATTTTAAGAAAAATAATTAGAGCTAAATTGCTAAGAATGCACTTACAAAAGATCTTATAAAAAATCAAATAAAATCCTAATACTAATGTAGATCTCTTGAACAATCTTAACGAACTTTGAACCTATATATACTCAACAAACAATTAAAGCTCATAAACATAATATGATTTAGCTTAAAATTATTTTCAATATCGAAACAAAAGAAAGTATAGCTGGCTAGGCTAACAATTTATTTGTTTAGTCAATTTTTGAGCTTAATTGGGTTAATTCAGTAATTTGGCATTGTTTCAGGTTTTTAGTGCATCTATAGTTTTGGTCTTTGGTGTTGGGTGATTCTCATGTATTTGGGTAGCTAAGAGGATGCTTTACAAATTTCATGGAGAGTACAAAGCCAAGTTCAACCATTTGAAGGTCAAATTTAGCCCATAATCCAAAATAGAGTGCTGGCTTGCTGACCCTAAACTAGTCTTGGTATTTTGACCGTAATTGAAGCTTTATGTCTCATTTTGGTGCAAACCAAGCCTATTGGATATCTAAGAGCCACCTCCACAACTTTCTTGAAATGTTTGAAGTGAAACTACACCATTTTTAATTAAGTTCAAGGTTAGGATCTAAACGATGAATTCTGTTATGGGATGGATTGCTTTGCTAGACTATTTTGGTTTTTAGCCCATGGGTTGAGTTAGAGATCAAATTTTTAAGCAAAATCAATGCAATTGGATTGCTAAAGGATGAATCTACAATTTTTAATAAGAAACCATTGTCAATTATGCCTCATTCTAGCCCTAATTTGTAGCCTAAGTAGAAAAAGTAGTGAGCTTATATAAAAGCTTAGCTAAGACCTAATTGTTTCAATTCTTTACATTCTTTTTCTTTTATCTAATTTTATAAAAAGGATGAGTTTTGCTAGGGTAAGAACACCAATTATTGTGGGTATTTTTGGTACTAAACAAATAGGCTAGTAAAAGTCCAACGGACAAGTCCAACCAATGAAGACCCAGCTTAAACCAACTTGAGGTTGCTGGACCAAAGACATCAAGTTGCCAAAGTATGAGCTCGATTCGATGGGCAATAATGCTCACAATAACCTTAGGTTAATTGACAATAAGCTCTAGCTTATAAGTTGGAGCATACTTGCAGTGGTTAAACCTAAGAAGGGACCAACTTGCGAATATCAACTTGCATGGCCAATTTGCAGGAATCAACTTGTAATTAATTAATTATTTTTGGTTACTATTTTACATTCAATGTGTAACACCCCTGCCACTATAAATAAGGGTGGAAATCACTATAAGAGGCGGTGACAATTGCTCTGCAAAAAAATATAGAATTATACAAACACTTATACAAATACTTAATGGAAGAGACTGAGAAATACAATAACAGTGGACATAGGGGGTCGATTGACTTTAGTCAAACCATGTTAAAAAACTCTTGGTGCCTCTTCCCATTCTTCCTCCCTTTCTCTTTCTTTCTCTTTCACACTAACTGGAATACCGTTTTGGGGTTTCTAAACTCTCCTTTGGGTTGACCAAATTGTACCGTCAACACCAACCTTTTAAGGTTTTCATTTTTCTTTGATTTTTGTTTTTATTTTAATATATAGCTAAACCTTTTATTCAATTTAAAGAAAATTTTGCTACAATTCTCTTGTTGATGGTTAAACTTGTTTCTATTGTTGATTTTTTCCTAATTTAATTTCCTTTTTTCTCTATTTTAATGCCATTAGTTGCTTTAGATGATGGTTTAATTGGACTCCTTAATTGAATGTTCATTGTAATAAACTGTAAGCTAAACTTTTATAATCAATGTTGTTTGTGGATATGTGGCTTGAGTAGTACTAAGGTTTTTGATTATGTATTGGTGCAAGCCTATTATCCTAAAGAAACAAGAGTGATTAATGAATTTGCTACTGGGATGAATTTGTTAATTAGTCTTGGTATTTTGAATCTTAATCCTATTGTTAAGTTGATTGAGGTGTTGGGCTTTGATCAATTTAGCAATAAGGGTTAATTTGGTACTGGGCTTAGTTAGCCAAATTAAAGGGAAATTAGCAAGTGCTATACTATTTTGATTCTTGACCAAACAGTCAAGTGAGAATGAAGCCTTTGGGTCAATGATCAATGACTGAATTGAATGTAAAAGTCCTTTGGATTGAACCTTTTCCATTAGATTTCCTTTTTTACCTTTGATTCTTTTATTTATGTTATGTAGTTTGTTGATTTTCATGTTTTTGATTAGGTAGTCACAAACCCCCCCTTTTTTTTACTATTAGTACAGTAAATTAATCTCTAATTTATGGGATTTAACCTAGACTTACGCTTGTCATAAGTTAAGGTAGTTCAATATATTATCTTTACCAGTCTTGACAACCATCATAATGGTAATGTTTGGCTGTAGTGGAGGATGTTAAGGGTGATGATGGTAAACATGATGACATGATAGTGGTCATAGGAGTGGTGGGGGTGTAAGCTAGTAGGGAAGTGGTGGCATCTTAAAATGCTGAGCATTTTGTTGTTGAGGCAGTTGTCCAAACTCTAGATCCTTTTAGTGAAGTTGTACTCAAAATACTGATGAAGATGTTTGAAGGCCCTCTATATGTTAGGGTGTTGCATTTGTAATCTTGTATTTAATTCCTTTAGGTTTTGTGGGCATTATGCCTAGATATTTTGGATGTATATGCTTGATGAATGCATGTCTATCTTTCCCATGTTCATTTGTGTTTAGTTTTGCGGCAAATTTTCTAAGGTTCTAAAGGCCAAATGTTTATCCTATTTTCTATATGCTAAGATTTTGCATGATTGAATTTTGTGATAAGACAGTTCCAAAGGCTATTTGTTTACATGTGAGTTGGTGATAGTTGTGTTTCATCTTGTGTTGTTCTACCAAGTTGAAGAGCAAGGCAAAAAAATGTTAGGTGACCTTATGGAATTGCTTTACCAAGATAAAGAGCAAAGTAGCACAGGCACAGGGTAACCTTGGGAATCATTTTACCAAGCTAAAGAACAAGGCACCATTGGTGTAGGGTGACCATGTGGAATTATTCTACCAAGTTGAACAGCAAGGCACTACAGGTGCAAGGTGACCTCATGGAATTGTTCTACCAAGCTCATGGGTAATGCACCATGGGCATATGGCGATCTTGTGGAATTATTCTACCAAGTTAAAAAGTAGGATACTATAGGCCCAAGGTGACCTTGTATAGGACAACTTCATGGAATTGTTGAATGGTGAGAATAAAAGTTACAATTGAGAAATAAAGTAAGAGTGGAGAAAAGAGGATGAACCAATAGAGCTTGGATTTCTACTACTTTCATTAATAGTTGTGTATAATGGGTGAGCCTTACACTTGATTTGTAACTAGAATCTTCAACTACATAGATAGGTTACTTAGATAGTTAAGGTTAAGCCTCTCAGACATGTTTGATGACATTAAACAGAGACAAAGTAGTGTCACAGATGAGTGATATTACAAATGCAAAGGGCAGCTCTTCTTTTAATGGTTTGGATAGGATAAGATCCATTGTTCAAAGCTTATTTTACCTAAAAGGGTCTTTCCTAGTTGGGAGATAGCTTGCCTTTTTTTGTTTTCTTCCTTGGCCTATTTGCTTTCCGAAAGACTAAGGCTTCTACTTCAAATTCAATTTTTCTGACTCTTCATTCCTGATAGCATGGTAGTTTTGCCTTGTAGGCTTGTGATTGGATGTGGGTGATCTTCATATCTTATTTAGAGAGGTCTAACTTTATTATCATTTACCCTTCATTTTCATGCTCATCATAGTTGAGTAGGCAATTGCTAGGCACCCTGATTTTGACTGGGATTGTAACTTAATGTTTGAAGGTGAGGGTGAAAGGGGTAAAGCTAGTGATGGTTTAAGGAGTTGTTATATATTCCCAAAGGACACTTTGGAGTTTTTCTATCCATTTTCCATTAAAGCTCTCAAAATGTTTTTTCAGCCCATCAAAGATGATTCGATTAATAAGCTTTATTTATCAGTTTGTCTTCAGGTGTTCTATTAAGGAAAACTTTTGCAATATATAGAGATTCTGGCAAAAGAAAACAAATGAAGCACTAGTGAACTATGTTCTATTAATGGAGATTAATGCATATAGTATGCCAAACTTGTATACAATGGATTTCTAGATGAACTTCTTAGTGTTAGTAAAGGTCCCCAAGGGCTTTGCCTTCATCTACTTGAAGAAATAGTGAATGGTGATGATTAGAAACCTATTTTGTCAACAGGAATGAAGCGGTGGCTTGAAAATGTCAATCCCCAAAGTGACAAATGGCTTGGTAGATGTAACTTGGTGAAGTTTAGAGGTGGTTGGCAGCTTACTTTCCAAAAAATTAGGCATTTCATGCACTTTATGAAATATTCTTTAGCATCCCTTTTAGCACTCAACCAATCATACCCATTAAGGGTTATTTTTCTTACCAAGGCTAAGTTGATGATATGGCTCTTGCAAATTCCTTCATGGAGCTCTCTCAAGACATAGTCAACCTTTTCATTGTAGAGGCACCTTAGCATGGGTAGGGATAAAGTATAGTTGGTTTTCTTCAAAGACAGTATGGTGTAGATTGGTGAACAACCTTAGTGGCTCCATCTTTCTTTAGAGAGTCATCTATCTTTTAGGAAGTCAACAATGGGATTGGTCAAGCAAGCAATCAAGAGACATATGATCTCCTTCTCCACTTCCACTTTTGACTTAGCTGGTATTTCTTATAAGACTAACCAGTTGTTTACTACCGCCCAAATGTTAACTAACTTAGACAATATGTTTGCTCTATCAGTTTTAGTTATGTGGACAAGAGTGAGCTTATGCTCCTCAAATTCTTACAAGAACATCTTAACCTTTTCATAGGGATAAAAGTGAGCTGATGCTCCTCAAATTCTTGTAGGGATGTCTTCACCTTTTCATGTATCGAAAATGTGTTTCAACTATTTGCCCCATTTCTAGCAAAGAGTCACTATAAACTTTGATTCTTTTTGGCCCCACTTCTTTAGCTAACTTTAAGTCGCTAATTAGGGCCTAATATTCAACTTCATTATTGGTCACCTTGAACTCAGACCTCATATAGTATTCTAAAGACACCTAATAAGATCCTTCAAGGATGATTTTTGCACTCCCTTTATTATTTGATGGCTGATGAATACAATTTATATATAATTTATGTCCCTTTATACTTGATCTTTTATCATGTTAATATGCTTAATTGGATACATGGGATTGGCTTTGTGGTTTACTAGGTTTTTATGGTTAATTGAATTTATTAAATAAATTTACACTATTTTAGACTATTTTAGGTTTTTGGGCATATCTTAAGTTTTGGACCTTAGTTTTGGGTGATTCTTATGCCTTTGGAAAGCAAAAATAGCAAAAATGTTAGAACTTGTAGTAATTGTAGAGTTGAAGCTACAATTGAAATTAGATTTGGCAGAATTGCAATCTTTGCATTCTTCCTCAACCAAGTTACTACCTTTAATGGTGCATGCACCATTGTTAGAACTGAAACTATTACCAAACCACCTGAAGTATGCATACTTGGGAGAAGGAGCAGACGTTCTAATCATAATAGCCAAGAACTTGACTATAGAATAAGAGGAAAAATTGATTAGAGTGCTCAAAGATCACAAGTTAGCAATAGGATAGACCATACTAGACATCAAAGGCATTAGCCCTTCCATGTTCATGCACAAAATTTTGCTAGAGGAGGGTTCCAAACTAATCAAAGAGCCTCAAAGAAGATTAAATCTCCTTATGATAGAAGTAGTTAAGACAGAGATCCTAGAACTGTTAGATGTTGGAATCATTTACCCAATTTCAGAAAGTAATGGATTAATTCGGTTCAAGTAGTGCCAAAGAAACCAGGGATTACAGTGGTGAAAAATCAAGATAATGAGCTCATCCTAATCAGAATTTAGAATGGTTGGCATGTCTGCATTGATTACCAAAAATTGAATGCTTCCACCAGAAAAAACCACTACCCTTTACTTATAATTGATCAAATGCTTCAGTGGTTGGTTAGAAAATCCCATTATTGCTTCCTAGATGGGTACATAAGATACTTTTAGATTGCCATTGCACCAGAAGACCAAGAGAAAATGACTTTCACTTGCCCTTTTGGAACATTTGCCTAGATGAGGATGCCTTTTGCCCTTTGCAATGTACCTGCCACCTTTCCAAGGTGCATGATAAACATTTTTTTAAATTTTTTGAGCATTACATAGAGGTTTTAATGGATGATTTTTCTAATTATGGTGATTCATTTGATGCATGCTTAAAGAACTTAACCCATATGCTTAGGTAGTGCATAGAGACAAACCTTGTTCTAAATTTTGAAAAATGTCATTTTATGGTTAAGTAAGGGATAATGTTAAGATATGTGGTGTCAAGTAGAGGCATTAAGATTGATAAGGCAAAAGTTGATTTGATTTGGAGCTTATCCTACCACATGTGTACAGGAAGTGCATTCCTTTCTTAGCCATACAAGTTTTTATAGAAGGCTTATTAAGAATTTATCCAACATAGGCTTGCCTTTGTCTAATTTACTGCAAAAAGAGGTTTTATTTGATTTTTACCATACATGTAAGGAGGCTTTTGAAAAGTTAAAGGTTGCATTGACATCTACCCCTATCATTCAACCTCTCGATTGGAAGTTACCTTTTGAAATCATGTGTAATGCAAGCAATTATGCTTTAGGAGCAATTTTGGGGCAACGGGTTGGGAAGCAAGCTCATGTGATTTATTATACTTCTAGGACTCTTGATTCAACCTAACATAACTATTCCACAATAGAAAAAGAGCTTTTTAGATGTAGTGTTTGTAATAAATAAATTTTGCTATTATTGCTTAGATCTAAAGTTCTTGTATTTTTTGACCATGTGGCTTTAAAGTATTTGTTCTCCAAGAAAGATGCAAAGCCAATATTGATCACATGGATCCTCTTGTTGTAAAAGTTTGACCTTTTGATTAAGGATAAGCAAGGAGATAAGAACCTTGTAGCAAATTACTTGAGTAGGCTAATAAAAGAGGAAGATCCATTTCCTCTCCATTATTCCTTCCCTAATGAGCAATTTTTCAAGCTATAAGGTAATGTTCCTTAGTATGATGATTTGGTGAATTATTTAGTTACTAGGACTTTATCTACTTCTTTGAGTAGAGTTAAGATAGAGAAGCTAAAAATTAATGTTAAGCATTTTGTGTGGGATAATCCTTACTTGTGAAATATTGCGCTAATCATATTATTAGGAGATATGTTCCTGATTCTAAGTTTCAGTGATTCTTTCCTTTTGTCATGTTTATGCTTATGGTGGACATTTTGGACCCTAAAGAACAACTAGGAAAGTATTAGATTGTTGTTTCTGTTGGCCTACTTTATTTCATGATGCATATGAATTTTGTAAGTGTTGTGAGCAATGTCAAAGAATGGGTAGTTTAACCCATTGAAATGAAATGTTTCAAACCCCTATTGTTGTATGTGAGATTTTTTATATGTCGGGCATTAATTTTATGGGACCATTTCCTCCATTTTTGTGGTTTCCTTTATATGTTGCTTATTATGGATTATGTTTCAAAGTGGGTGGAAACAAAAACCACTAAGCCTAATGATTCTAAGGTTATTGTAGGTGTTGTCAAATCTAACATTTTTAGCAAGTTTGGAATTCCTAAGGCACTAATGAGTGATCAAGGGACCTAATTTCGTAATAGAACAGTTAAGGCATTATTAAGGAAATATGAAGTCTTCTATAAGACATCTACACCTTATCACCCCCAAACAAATGGTGAAGCTGAAATATCCAATAAAGAAATCAAGTCCATCTTAGAGAAAATAGTGAAGCCAAGCAAAAAAGATTGGATCTTGAATTGAATAATACATATGGGCCTATAAAACAACATACAAGATACCCATTGAGATATCTCCTTACAAGCTAGTTTTTGGCAAGCTATGTCACCTTCATGCGAAGATACAATATAGAGCTTTTTAGGCTATGAAGAGTTGCAACATGGAGATGGATCAAGATACTGAGCTAAGGAAGCTACAATTGCACAAATTGGAAGAGATTTGGCTTGAGTCTTATGAGAATTCATACATTTACAAAGAATAGACCAAGGCATCTCGTGATAGGAGGATTGCTAGGAAACAATTCCTAGTTTGACAAAAAGTTTTACTCTACAATTGAAGATTCCAATTGAGGCTCGATAAGTTGAGTTCCCATTGGACTGGAACTTTTGTTGTTACTAATGTGTTTCCTTATAGTGTAGTTAAGATTAAAAGTTTAGTAGCTATCAAGGTTTTCAAGGCCAATGAGCATAAGCTCAAGCGATTCTTTAAAAGCTTCCAAGAGCATGAAGATGATGTTAGTGAGAAAAGAACCAAGGGATCGTCAAGCTAATAACATTAAACAAGTGATCTTCTTGGGAGGCAACACAAGCATTTTCTCTTTTCCCCAATCTCTTTTATTTTACATATCTATAATTTATTGATGATTTCATGTTTATATTGAAGACAATGTAAAATTTAAGTGTGGAAGAGAGATTTTAGGATTTGTTTTATTTTGTATTTTGCTTTGTTTTTCTTTAATTGTGTGAAAAAAATTCTGGTAAAATAATTATGGAACAAAGAAATTTTTTTTTCTTTTCCCTTATTTTTTGTGTGTTTTACATTGATGATGAGTTTGTTTAGGCCTTGACTAGGTTGCAACTAATTTTCATGGTTTCATAACATGATTGAATTAATTGTCTTGATTCTTGAGTTTGATTAGCATTGTGATGGAATTTGAAATGTTTGTGGATTGATTTTGGTAGAAAAATAACCTGTGAGATTTTGAGCCATTGTTGTTCATTTTTATTAGGTTCCTTTTATTTCTTGTGTGTGATCTTCTTTCATGAAATTTGTGTTCTAGAACTTGTTTTGATTCTTTTTGAGATTATATTGGCATATGCATGCATAAATATGTTTGTGATTGAGCCACTTTTACCCTTTTTAGCTTACCTTGAAATGTACCATTGTTGAGCACTTTTGAGCCTAATTAACCTTTTTCTTGTTATGTAGCCCATTAGAAAGCCAAGCCTTGAAGGTTTTTGCCTTTTTCTAACCTTATAGATTAGTAAAACATTTGATTCATTAGTAGGATGCGTTCTTGAACAAGTGTGGGGTTATACCAATTGTTTGTTGAAAAGTTAATTGTCATACAATTCAATGATCAAGAAAAGAAAAGAAAAAATAAATGAAAGAAAAAAGAAAAAGAAGAAAAAAAAGAGCTCAATACAAGTCAAGAAAAAGAAAGCAAAAAAGAAAAAAGAATTTGAAAAAAAGAGAGTTCAAAAATAAAATAAAGTGAAAAGAAAGTTGAAAAGTTCAGAAAAGGAAAGAGAAAAAGAGAAGTGAAAAAAATGTGAAAGTAATGATGTAGATTCTGGTTTTAAATTACTCCTTTGCTTGTTTAGATTTATGCCACAATGCTTTATTAATCTCTTCAGCTTTACATTTTCATATCCATATCATTCTTTTCCTCCCTTTTTCCTTTGGTTACATTACAACTTTTATGAGGTCCTTTTGATTTGTAATATGCATGTAATTTGACTGGTGGAGATTTGATGATAAGTAAGCTTATGGTAGTGCATTTTCATGGAATAAAATTGAGTGAAACACTTTCCCTTTTTAAACACAAAGAGAGTTGTATGGAAAGCTTACCTTTTGAGGTCTACCAAGTTGATTCACTTGCCTTTTGAATAAAATTGCTTTGCTAGTTGATTTTGAGCTTTATGTTGTCAAAAATGTGCTTTATGAGATGCTATGTTCCGTAAAATTTTGGTTTTTTCCACTCTTTTGGTTTTACATTCAAATCATTATTGAAAATTTTAGAGTTTGAGTATTTGTTTTGAGTCTAATATAGTTTTGCTTTAGGGTCTTGCCCTGAAGATGTGCAAGAGCTAAGTGTGGGGGAATTTGATGAACATAATTTATGTCCCCTTGTACATGGTCTTTTGTCATATTTATGTGCTTAATTGGACACTTGAGATTAGTTTTGTGATTTGCTAAATTTTTATACTTAATTGAATTTATTTGTAAATTTATACTATTTCAAACTATTTTAGGTCTTTAGGCATATCTTAAGTTGTGGACCTCAATTTTGGATAATTCTTATATCTTTGGAAATCTAAAAGAAAGATTTAAAAATGATATAAAGAGTCCCTAATCTAGTTTACCCATTTTGAAGGTTAAACAAAGTCCACAATTTGGAGCAGAGTGTAGTGCTATGACCCAGAATCCATTCCAATTTTTTCATCATAAGTAGAACTCCAAAAATTATTTTGATGCAAACTTAAGCCCATAAGATAGCTAATATCCACTCCAACAACTTTCATGAAGGGCTTATATGGCTGTGAACTTAAGTATTTAAATTTACTATGGGTTGGACTATTTTAAAAAGCTTTCTTGATGTTTAGCCCTTAACTTGAGCTAGAGACCAATTTTTCATGCAAGGTTAATGCCATTAGAGTGATAAGTGATAGACCTACTGTCAGGTCCCCAATTAAGTAATATAAGGATTTAAAGAGTGGTAGGCAATTTATAATGCGAAATTCAAATTAGATCTTGCCCCTAACTCATTGGAGACTTAGTATACAATCTTTGTTTGTTTGTCACTTGAGTTGTAATCAAATAATGAATTCTTGTGATTAAAAAGATTC
>JANHAO010026190.1:0-11153 GCA_026873985.1 Saraca asoca | reverse complement strand
TATGTTATGATCTGAAATTTTATATTAATTTCATCAATAAAACTTAAGGTTTATAAATTTTCATTTAATTTTATAAATAAACTCTGAAGTACCTTTTTTCACAAGAAGATTTAGAAATATACGTCCACACAATTTATTTTTAATCTATAAAATTAAACACATTCTAAATCATGAAAGTAGATTGAAGTTTGATCTTCGCTTGTGTTCGATTGTTACATCGTATAAGATTTAAGAATGTGTAATAAGTTATATGATCAAATCTTATTATAGAATATAACATTATATAATATTCTTTGATGTATAAAATATTATTTAATATTATACATTATTTGGGATAATAAGAGCAAAATTTATATTAAAAATAGTAAAAATGAAAAACTTAATCCATCAATTCTTTTACCATTTATTATCATCATGAATGCATCAATAACAGTCACTATGAATGCAATGACAATGAGCACCACCCACCAAAAAAAAAAAAAGCAAGCTTCAAAATATTTGTTGCTAATTCTATGAAACCCTGTCACTACAATAATTAGCAACGCAACAACATCCATAATTAAATATGGCATCAATGAATTATTAGTAACGAAATTATGAAATCTGTCATTAAAATCTGTTAATAATTTCGTTACTAAAGTTTGAAAAAGACAAACTAAAAAATTATTCATAAAATGACATCTGATTTATAGTGACGGAATATATCTATTGCAAAAAAAAATTAATCAGTCATGAACCAAGAAGTTTGTCGCTAAATCCATAACTGTTGACACCAAAATCCGGTTAATTGGTTTCAGTTCAACAACACCCCTGAGTGCAAGTTAAAGAAAAGAAGAGATGGTAGGGAAGACTAGAAAGGAGGAAAAAGAGCAATGATGCCAGAAGTTTATCGTGGTTTGACTAAAGCTAATTTTTGGCCCCTATGTCCATGCTACTTTTCTGTTATTTACTAATGGAAAGTCTTTAGAGGGCCAGATTACAACAGCTACTAGGCTTTCTTACAACATGCAGTATGCTCTCTTATTATAAGCAAAGCTTTTACCAGAAAAACTTAACTTCTCTAAATTAGCAGAGTTTTTGCATGTATCTTTCTCTTCTCTTTTTTTTTCCTTTATAATGGTCCCTCCCTTCTATTTATAGGAAGGAGGAAGGTTACAAATGTAATTCCTTGATCAGCAGAATGATTACCTTCACCGCTCAAAGTATTAAATGCTTGCCATGGGACAATTAATGCTGGGCAAATCATTATCGGTCTTCCAAGGAGCTGATGTGTAATTTTGAGGTCTGAACTGTCAGACTTAGGGATGTATTTCAGATTGCTGACTAGGTTCTGTACGGGTGTCCGTTGGCAATGAGTAGGTCAAAGAGATCAGGGGCTAAGAGAGTGGGGAGTTCCAGGTGATCTCCTTTGTCCTCGTTGGGTCGCTGTCCTGGAGGTGGTGTTCTTTGCTCGTTGAGGCGTCTGTGGCTTTCGCTTGTTGTCTAGAGTCCTCGTTCAGTGGCATTGGACTCTTATTTGAGCTTCAACTTTGACTGATTGTGTTTTCTCCTGTGCTTTAGTCCAACCCAAACCTCGTATCTGGATAGCGCCCATACCATAAGCCCCCTAACTCTCAGCTTGCTCCGCGTGTTAGGAATTACATTCCTGTCCTCGTGTTTGGCACCGAGCTCGTCGCATTTGTTTATCAAGGCATCGATGACAATTTTGATCTATATTCCTACAGGATTTTATCACAGCAATTGTTGTAAAAATATAAGATAATCATCTATTGTAGTAAAAGATTTGGGCCAACCGATCTTAATTTGGTGAGTTTTGATTCAAAGGATACATGCGACGTTACCAATCGGCCTTGTCCATTTGTGCAAGAGTCCTTCATGTGGAGGAAGCATTGCTTGGATGCGAGATCCTGAACTAGTTCGCGCAAGAATTCTATGCGGGGCAGGCACATTACTTGGACACGAGATTATTTCTTCACCCCTTATCTGCGCAAGAATTCTGTGTGGCCATCATATTACTTGGACACAAGATCATTCCATGCAAGAATTCTGTGCGGGGCAGGCACATTACTTGAATGTGGGTTGCTCAAGAATTCTATGCTTGTTCACATATTACTTGGATGCGAGATTGGTTCCTCGCCCCGGACCCGTGTAAGAATTCTACGTACATTTACGCATTACTTGGACGTAGGGTCGTTCCATGTAAGCATTCTGTGCGGGGCAGGCACATTACTTGGACATGGCTCGTGCCAGAATTCTATGCTTATTCGCACATTACTTGGACATGCAGCCTGGGAATCGCTTTCTTTTTCCTTTCACTGGAGTTTGGGTAGTCAATGTGGTGATCTAGGTTGCGCATGACTTATGATCTGCTAGGGTCTCGGTGTGACTTGCTCGTAGCGGCCTAACCAGCTTTTTTTCTTTGTAGATAAGAGCAAGTCATGTGCGATGTTGCCACTTGATAGGGAAGGAAAAACCCGAGTCAAGTCCAAATGTAAGGGTGATGCAGAGTGTCGGTGACGCGACTCCCAGTGGGAGAGGAGATGTCTCAACCTCCGTAGCTCACCATGACCCTTCAAAGGGCCCGAGCATTATAGCGAGAGAATGTCATGAACAGCACGATTTTACATTTTATGCCTCCACAATGTGGTTCCATGATGTTTAGCTTGCCGTTCGTTCCCATCGGGTACCCAAAGGATGTAGTGTCTTGGTTTCGACAGCGGACGATTACACCGCACATCCCTCTAGGGGTTTCATCGCTATGAGCCTTCCGCACTTTACAACAGGATTTAGATTCCTGGTTCCTCCTTTCATTATTAATTTTCTTAACAAAATAAAGCTTAACCCATTCCAACTGACCCCTAATTCCTATACCTCACTGATCTCCCTTACTTTAATCCACACGAGCAATCACCTTCCACCACCATCTCCTAAGACCTTATGCTATCTTTATGACCTCAGGTGTGCGAGTGCATGCAATAGGCTATATAATCTTTCGGCTCAGAGAACACCATATAAGGATATCTTGCCGAAAGGGGTCGCTATAGGCAAATCTAACGTAGGGCTATATAAATATTGTTAGTTCTATGTTTTTTGCCCCTCGCTATGTTATCTCAGGAACTTTGATTTCATTCTTACTCTGGGTAGGTTAGTTAATAGTAAACGTATGTGACGATATTTTGATTTGATTCTTTCTGACCCTTGCTCATTTTTTGTAGTTGGGACCAGCAAGAATCCCACCTTAGAGGCCAGGGAGCTCGAAATCTTGGACAGCTTCCAATCAACGAGCGACCTTGAAAGTGATTTCTGATTTAACGACTCCCGCTTATGCCTATACAGGCTTGCACCTCCCTTGAACATCGAAGTTACTAAGGAAATTGGGATTTGGCAAGTGTTGAAAGTTAGACCAACCAATTTCGACAACTACAACACCATTATGGAGCTCATTCTGAAGACACCACTGTCCCGAGTTGCAAGACGAAACCTCCCACCTCCTAACATCAATCTGCCTCCTCCCCCTACGAAACAAACTCTTACCCCTAGGGGTGACATAGACCCAGATGTTATTGAACTGCCCCCACCCCTTGTAGTAGCTTTTCCTCAAGAGGTGACCCTGCCATCGTAGCCCAAAATAGTGGACACGATCGAAGCTGCCATTTCGTCCAGTCCTCTCCCTAAGAGACATAAGGTTGACAAAGGAAAGAGGAAGGTGCCTTCTTGTGGCGACGATGATGAGTTTGTCCTCCAATTGGCAGAACCCGGCTCTAAGACTAAGGGATATGCCTAGGCCTTCATCTAAAATATGAGTCTGATTTTAGGGTTGAAGCAAAAAGATGAGGTGCTGGAAGTTAAGGATTGCACCATAGGGCGGCTTGCGGGATACACCACTCGTCATGGTCTCATGGTAAGCTTTAGCCATAGTTTTCAGTCTTTGTGGTTATTTCATAATTTTTTAATTTGTGGCCTTTCTTTTGTAGAATGTCTTGATGCTGCTAAAGATCGAAGAGGCAGTGCGAGTCCAAGAGGACAGGGAATTGTTGCTTGTGGATGAGCTTGCGATTTTTATGGTCAAAAATTTGAAGTGGCAAGAAAAGATCAAAGAGATGGAGGCCAAGTTTTCCAGCAAGGTGACGCATTGCGAGGTGGCTGAGATTAATTTCGGGCTTGCTTCGAACGACTTGAGGAAGGCTAGATAGAGTTAGATGAGGTGAAAGAGCATCTGCAAATGGCCAAGAGGGTCACCAAAAATGCCATACAACAAGCAAAGTCCTCGAACCATCAAGCTAAAGCTATTGAGAAGGAGTTAGAGGCGATGAGGAAAGAGCTCCATCTTGCCAAGGTGGAAATGTCTTCGCAGGTAGCAGTTGCCGCCAGGGAGTCGAGGTAACAGACTTGCAAAGACTTCCTCTTCACCCTATGGGAGAAACATTCGAAGCTGGACATTTCACTCTTCGGTCCACATGCCGTGAAGGCTGTGGAATCTTTTAGGAGCGATGCCACCGAGGTCGGCCCCCAGGGCGAGAAGCAGAGTGCTAAGATAGGACTTCTCCATGAGGAAGCTGGTGCACCGTCGACTGAGGCTCCTAGCGACCCTGCCCCTGATGCTCCCGAAACTTTAGCTCCTTAGGATGTTATTTTGATTTTTTTTTTCATAGTCGGTTTGTATTCTTTAGGTACAACGACTTTGCTTATAAGATTTTGTACTTTTGGCAATTTAAATGTTACAAGCTTATATTAATTGCTATCTTACGACGCACTAGGTTCCCCTTCCTATAGACACTACTTCTTCCGAATCTAAAGGAATTACATACAAATTTTTAGGGGAATTGCATACAAAATTCCTCATGTGGTGGACTCTTCACAGATTCAAATATTTACTGGTTGTATCAGTGCAGATGCCTGACATTCCAAGCACGGGGGAATTCTTCTTCGTTTAAGTCCACTAGGTGGTAGGCTCTATTGATCACAATCCTTTTTATTAAGCATGGCCCCTCCCAATTCGGTCCTAAGGACCCTTCATTAGACTTGCGGGCTCCCGACAAGATGAGGTGTAGAACAAGGTCCCTAGGCTTGAATCTCCAGATTCGTACTCTTCGATTGTAATACCTCGCAAGTGCTGTTGATGTGTGGCGATCCTAAGACCAGCTTTGTCCCTCACTTCCTCCACAAGGTCTAAACTCACAGCGAGCAATCGATCATTTTCTTTTGGGTCGAAGGTAATCCTTCATTGGGTAGCGACTTCAAATTCCACAGGAATCATTACTTCACATCCGTAGACCATCGAGAAGGGGGTTTCTCCCGTGGAACTACAGGGGGTTATCCTGTAGGCCCATAGTGCTGTCTGTAGCTCGTCCACCTATGCTCCTTTCTTAGCCTCTAGTCTCGTTTTCAAGATCTTTTTAATGATCTTATTCACGGCTTCTACTTGCCCATTGCTTTGAGGGTTATCTACAGATGTGAAACTCTTAACAATTTTAAAGTCATCGCAAAACTTGACGAACTGTTCATTAGTGAATTGGGTCCCGTTATCAGCAATGATCTGTTGAGGGACCCTATACGTGCAGATGATATTATTCTAGACGAAGTTCAGAACTTTGGAAGATGAGATCTTGGCAAGCTCCTAGTAGTCTATGGCCACGATCGCATATTTACAATTACCTCATGCCTTTGGTAGCTGCCCAATCAAATCTATTCCCCAGATAGCAAATGGCCACGGACTTATCATTTGCTTTAGGTAAGCTGGTGGAACCTGGGGCACCTTCATGAACCTCTGGCATTCATCGCATTTTTTAACAAGGTCTAGTGCATTTTGTTTCACAGTTGGCCAATAGAATCCCTACCGGAGAGCTTTTTGTGCTAACGATAGCCCCCCCCATGGTTTCCGCAGTGTCCTGTGTGGATTTCTTCTAGAATAATGTCACAATTTTTGTTGTCTATGCACCTCAGGAGGGGGTTGAGAACCCTCTCTTATAAAGAACGTCGTCACAGATACAATACATGGCTGCACGTGCTCACAGGCACCGTGCCTCGAGCTTGTTTTCTAGTAAGATTTTATCCTTCAGGTAATCAACGATGGGATTCATCCAAGAGTCAGGCCTTTCAGCAATCGCCATGATTTCATCTTGGTGTTCAATATTGGGGACAAAAGGAGTTCTACTGGGATTGATGCCGCAAGATTTAGATCGTCGATAGTGGATAATCGAGCCAAAGCGTCAGCATGAGCATTCTGAGATCACAGAACTTGGATGATTTCAGATTGTTGAAAGGACCCCAGTAACCCTCAGACTTTTTAGAAATACCTCACCATCCTTTGCTCTCGGGCCTGATACTTACCCTTTATTTGACAAACAATGAGTTGGGAATCGTTAAATATTTTCAATCTTTCAGCCTGTACCTCCTTAGCCAATCGTAAGTCCGCCAGTAAAGCTTCATACTTGGCTTCGTTATTCGTGACTTGGAATTCGAATCCTAAGGCACTAAAGATTTTATGCCCCTCTAGGCTAACGAGGAGTATTCCTGTGCCAGACCTTTGGTCGGTGGACGACCCATCAATGAATAACTCCCACCATAGGGCTTCAGAGACTTCCGCTTCTTCTTGTATAAGTCCCGTGAATTTGGTAATAAAGTTAGCTAACGCTTGCCCCTTGATAGACATTCTGGGCTTATACTTAATGTCAAATTGAGCGAGCTCTATTGCCCATTTAAGTAGTCATCCGAAAGTGTCGGTCTTTTGCAGGATTTACCTTAAGTGGTATTGCATGAGGACTCTAATGTTGTGGGCTTGGAAGTAAGGTTGTAATTTCCTTGAAGCTATGATCAAGCAATAGGTGAGCTTCTCCATAGGCAAATGCCTTGTGTCCACATCTCACAACCTCTTACTTATATAATAGATGGGGAACTGGATAGCCCCTCTTCCTGCATCAACGCTGTGCTCAAGGCATGCTGAGATACTCCGAGGTACATAGTCAATTTTTTACCTTCTTTTGGCTTGGAAAGGAGGGGTGCTTGACCAAGATAAGCTTTAAGCTTCTTAAATGCGACCTCACATTCCGTGGTCCATTCAAACCTTCTCACCTTCTTGAGGATGTCGAAGAAGGGGACATACTTGTCAATGGCTTTTGAAATGAACCGGCTGAAGGCAGTGACTTGGCCATTTAAGCTTTGGACATCTTTTAGGCCGGTGGGAGAGCGCATGTCAAGAAGAGCCCTAATCTTTTTTGGATTGACTTCAATCCCTCGGCTGTCGACGATGAAGCTGAGGAATTTGCTCGAGGCTACACCAAACACACACTTAAGTGGATTCAGCTTCATCTGATACCTCTTCAAGGTTTGGAACACTTCATCTAGGTTGCGGATATGGTCGGTGAGCTGCTTGGAATTTACGAGCATGTCATCCACATATACCTCTATTGTTTTGCTGATTTGTTCTTGGAACATTCTGTTTACTAACCGCTGATAGGTTACCCCCATGTTTTTAAGTCCAAAGGGCATCACCTTGTAGTAGTATAGTCCGCAGTTAGTGATGAATGAGGTATGCTCTTCGTCCTGTGCAGCCATTGGAATTTGATTATATCCTGAGTAGACATCCATGAAGCTAAGGAGCTCGTGTCCTACTATCGCATTCACAAGCTGATCTATCCTCGGTAGGGGAAAGCTATCTTTCGGACACGCCTTGTTAAGATCCATGAAATTAACACATGTTCTCCATTTCCCATTACTTTTCTTAACGAGGACGAGATTGGCTACCCAGGTGGGGTACTACACTTCCCTAATGAAATTGTTGGCCAGGAGCTTGTCCAACTCTTCTTTAAGTGCCGCATAGCATTCGACGGTCATCGATCTTCTTTTCTGGCAAACTGGATGAGCCTAGGGATCAATGTTTAGTTGATGCGACATTATTCTCGGATCGATGCCTACCATATTTTCACAGTTCCAAGCGAAGACGTCTGCGTTTGCCCTAAGAAAACTTGCCAACTACATCTTTACTTCGAGTGGCAATCGCTTTCTCACCTTCAGGCACCTTTCCTCGTCTGACTCACTTACCCGTACATCTTCCAAATCCTCAACTAACTCGGTAGCTCGTTTGACATCCATCTCTTGGGGGTCAAGGTCGTAAATGACCCCTTTTTTGCTCATCGGGCGGGAGTCTCCCCCAGAAACTATATTCACCTTTTTTCCTTACACCCCGAGCTTGACTGCTTCTTCGTAGCAATGACGAGCTACTTGTTGCTCTCCTTGGATGCATCCCACTTCACTCGGAGTAGGAAATTTTATGGTAAGCATTCTGGTTGATGCTACCATGTCAAAATCGTTCATGGCGAGCCGTTCCAGTACCACGTTATAGGCAGAAGGACAGTTTATAATCAAGAAATCCATCATAGTGGTGGCTTGTCGATCGGGGTCTCCTATGGTGAGTGGGAGCTTAATTCATCCTACCAGAAGTATTCCATCTCCAGTAAATCCATAAAGGGGTTCTGGTGATGGGTCTATCTGGTCGGTGCTTACACCCATCTGATCAAAACATGCTTTATACATTACATTGATTGAGCTTCTAGTATCTATCATTATCCTTCTCACCTCCATATTACCAATTTTTGCCCGTATGACGATGGCATCGTTATACGGGAAATGAACTCTTGATGCATCCTCTTTCATGAATGAGATGTCATTCATGACGATTTTCACCCTTTTGACTGGTCTATCATTTTAAGCGTGGTTGGTGAGAAGGACATAGCATACCACCTGCACATAACGATTGCATGAACGACTCGTTGTGCCACCTATGTGAGGCCCACCATGTATGGTGAAGATGGTCCTCACGGAGGGTCCTTCCTCGTTCTCAGGGGTCTGACGGCACTACATCGCATGCTGTTGAGGGTGCGGGGGCTACTATCCTAGAGCTCTCACCACGTATTCTCCTAAATGACCTTTCTTCATCAGGTCCTTTATGGCATCTTTCAACGCCAACAATCTGACGTATTATGCCCAACTTTGCTGTGGTAGGCACAGAATCTGTTTTGGTTTCTCTTGTCCATTGGGGACTTGATGGGCCTAGGCCAGCCAAAGTCTTTGTTATCTTTCTCTATCGCATAGATCCTGTCTTGGGTGTCTGACAAGACGGTATAGGTCTCATAGTGGCATTGAGGTTGATATGGCTTGCCTTGGGCTTTCTTCGCGGTTTGACCTCCCAAACCATCCCTTCGACCTCCTCAATTATTCTCATTCCCACTTCTTTTCCCCCTTAGAGGTATCTGCTTTGCCTTTCTTCTCTGGCTTCTTTGGGCCGAAAGTCTCTTCCTAACGAATCTCTTTAGCAGCCCGCTCATAGAACTCACCTAGGTTTTTGACAGGAGACTTGTATATATCTTCACATAGTTTCCCATCTTTTCAGAGTCCGACAAAGATTATAGTGAGGATACTTTCGTCCAACAGGCTATCAACATTCCTGATCTCTTATCAAAACCTTGTGATATAATCCATGAGCATTTCATTCTTTCGTTGGAAAATCGTAGCTAAATGACAGGAGGGGATGAGTTACCTCTTTAATGCCCTATATTGGTCGAGGAATTTAGTCTGGCATTCTTCCCAACTCCTAATGTTGCGAGCTGGAAGACTTCTAAACCACGTTAGAGGTATTTTCCCAAGTGTTGCTGGGAAGACTCAGTATTTCACCAGCGACTTAGAGGTTTGCAGATCCATTTGGACATTGAAAGCATCTAGATGATTATAAGGATCACTATCCCCATTATAGAGGGGGACGTTCAAAAATTTGAATCTGGGGAGAAGGGACTTTGTCTCAATTTGGCAAGAAAGGGGAGTCCTTCCTTCGTGGGACTCTTGGTTTTCTTGGGAGGTAGAGTTCTTTTCTAACCATTCCAATCTTTGGAACAATTCTTCAACCTTTTGGTCTCGGGAATTAGGTCGATGGCTAGAGGCCTTTCGGCTCTTTTCTTATCGCTTCCCGTGAGAATATCGATAGGAAGTTTTACGTTTCTGGCTGCGTTTGCAGTCAAACGAGCTGCGATCTATTTCTTGATTGCTATCAGTTTCGTCTGAGCCTCTTGTTTAATGCGAGCTCTCTTCCTAGCCACCGTCCTCCTCGTCTTCCTCCTTCTCATCCTTTCGAGTTCCGAGGACTTCAGACCTCAATCGTGAGTTAGAGGAGTGAAGTGAGTGGGTTCGATGGCGTTCGTCCCTAGTTTGTTGATCATGCCGGGATCCTGGACGGAGATATTCTTTTTCTGAGGTGGCCACTCCCCCCTGTCCTAGTTCATCTCAGGCATGCACTTGGGATAACACTCGAATCATGTCGCCAATTCCTTCATGGTATTTTCCAGCACCTCTTGACGCCATTCAAGCGCTTCTTATCGTTGTTGCCAAATTCGTATGTTACCAGCCTCCTGGGTTGTCATTTGATGGCGGACAAAGGGAGTTGCACCAATATCAGGGGCTGCCATAGAGTCAGTTGTGTCTTGCTGTTGTACCTGGTCTTCAGGTCAGCCAATGAGAATTTTGGTACTCCTAATAGCTTTCCCCCTTGCCATTGCTTTCGAAATAGCTTATCAGAGATCGAAGATGGGGAGTATGCAGTGGAGGCCCTTCCTCTAGTGCCAAAATGTTAACACCAAAATCCAATCAACTGGTTTCAGTTCAACAAAAGCCCTGACTGCAAGTTGAGAAAAAGAAGAGATGGCAGGGAAGACCAGAAAGGAGGAGAAAGAGCAATAACGCTAGGAGTTTATCATGGTTCGATTAAAGCCAGTTTTTGGCTCCTACATCCACGCTGGGTTTCTATTATTTACTATTGGAAAGTCTTTACAGGGCCAGATTATAATAGCTAGCAGGCTTTCTTAGAACAAGCAGTATGCTCTCTTACTATAAGTAAAGCTTATACCAATAAAGCTTAACTTCTCTAAATTAGCAGAGTTTTTGCATGCATCTCTCTCTTCTCTTTTTTTTTTCCTTTATGATGGTCCCTCCCTTCTATTTATAGTAAGGAGGAAGGTTACAGATGTAATTCCTTGATTGGTGATAACTCTATGAAAATAGAGTTATCTTGCTAATTTCTAGGCTTAAATTGTTGAAGTTTGAGAGTGATTTTTATAAAATCAATGTGTTATTAGTTAGTTTTTGTTAATTTGTTTAAAATGGTGTTG
>JANHAO010026189.1:0-11158 GCA_026873985.1 Saraca asoca | reverse complement strand
TCAGCTTCCGAAGGCCTTGCTAGCACAAGGTGGAGCTGAGAAGGTCTGAGTTCGTCTCCGGCGTGGATACCGGTGGAGGGAGGACGCATGGACTCCTACGGTGACCGGAGAAAGACTTTCGCTGTGCAAGGAGCAGGATTAAAGGTAAGTTTAATTCTCTCTTGTATTTCTTTATTTGAACCTCTACACAAAGGGAAATCTGGGAGAAGGGGTTCGGCCAACTGAGGGTGTCTTCTGAAAAATTTTTGAAATTTCTCCTCCTTGGCTGAGCCCGTTCTAACAATAATCATCTGGAGTGGGGACCATAACACTGCACCCTTTTAGGATTCGATATGACTAAATCATGGTTTAGACGTTGCAAAGGAAAATAATGGAAGAATGTAACTTGAATGCGTGGCAGTCACGATGTTAGGCCACAGCAGCCCCTCAG
The DNA here is from genome assembly GCA_026873985.1 of Saraca asoca. Classification (NCBI taxonomy): domain Eukaryota; kingdom Viridiplantae; phylum Streptophyta; class Magnoliopsida; order Fabales; family Fabaceae; genus Saraca; species Saraca asoca. The sequence goes on along the minus strand of JANHAO010026189.1, from coordinate 10,728 downwards.
CCCTTAGTATGTCTCAGGCGAGTGCTCACATCTGCAACGACCTCTCTCCCTCTTAACGTCGCTCCATCAGAACAACGAGTGGTCCTCGCACTCTGAGATGAGTTCGACTCGTCATCCTCATTCCTAATCATGTGGTGGCAGTGTACATGACCTGCTCCTATCTATATAGAAAAAATAAAAAATGTTAGTCTGGTCGCTAAGGGCGAACCGTACCAAGGACTAAGACTAGTGACCCCCTATTTCATAGGCCATGCACACCCTATATCATCGCACTAACAACCCAAACTCTAACGAACGGAGGAAACATTCTGGCTGAACCATAGAACCTTAAAAGACTAAAACCAATGATCGAAATCCTAAAGTCTACCGCCAGCCTAACTTTTTCAATCAAAACATAACTAAGCACTTAATTTATCTCAACTTATCAACCTAATTGTCCTCTAATAAGCCACAGTTAAGTCCCTTATTTCTAGTAAAAGAAGAAAACACATAAACTGTAGAGTTAGAGGGAGCATACTATGGTTAATGGAAATGAAAGGTTTGGAAAGCTTAGCCGAACAAGAGGAAAGCGACAGAAATTGGCAGTGAAGAAGCTGTCACAGCAGCCTGAGAGGTAGATGAGTAGAGAACACCGGGCGTTCAAAAGCTGTCAAATGGCAACTGAGAGGGAGAAGGAAACAACTCTCAGTTTATAAAGAGACATAATCCCATCGTTAGATCAAAAGGACTTTCAGTTACCCATGATCCAATGATCTAGGGATGACAACGACCAGCTCTTGATGATGCGGCACACATGCATCGAAATTGGGAAGTAATAATTACTAGCCACCATTGGGAAATGAAAAACCACATGTATGAGACAAACAAGAGTACTAAATGACCCGTCGGGGTCATAAGTCACATAGCACGGGGCCATGATAACAATTTCAAGACCTCGCATTCAAGTAATGTATTAACCATACACAGAATTCTTGCACGAGCCACGTCCAAGCAATGCTTCATGCACTAAATGCTTGTGTGGCAAACTCAAGACCTCACATCTAAGTAATGTGTTAACCATACATAGAATTCTTGCACGAGCTACATCCAAGCAGTGCTCCACGCACTAAATACTTGTGCGGGCAAACTCAAGACCTCGTGTCTAAGTAATATGTTAACCATACATGGAATTCTTATGTGAGCCACGTTCAAGCAGTGCTCCTAACACAAAATGCTTACACAGATAGTTTCAAGACCAAACATCCAAGTAATGTGTTAACTATACACAAAATTTTTGCACGAGTCGTATCCAAGTAGTGCTCCATGTACTAAATGCTTACGCAGGCAAACTTGAGACCTTACATCCAAGTAATGTGTTAACCATACACAGAATTCTTGAACAAGCCATGTCCAAGTAGTGCTCCTCGCATAAAATGCTTGCGTAGACAATTTCAATACTTCACGTCCAAGTAGTGTTAGCCATACACAAAATTCTTACACAAGCCAACATAACCGATTAGCCATATGGCATATATCCTTCAAATTAAAATTTATTGATTAAATTAGATTGGCTCAAATTTTATTCTTATAATAAGGGTTAATTATCCTGTTAAATGCTTTACACAATGATTGTTGAATTATGAATTTGTAGGGGTAAATCACGTTGCCAACAGTAACTAATTGAACTATCCATGCAATGGACTTGGAAAGGCAAAAGAGTACAAACATTTTGCTCAAAGCTTCACTAAAAGATCTCCCTTAATGAGGCAAATTTACATTAGAAGAATTAATACATAAAGATAAAACAAAAGCTCAAAGCCTATATTTCTACAGAGGAAAGGAGAGTTGGGTTCCCGGTGGCAAACAACCATCAGGTGAAACACGAATGGACATTGTTGTTCCTGCTTATGGCTTTCCTCAGCTAACGGTTCCTTTCCTGACTCCCTAAATCTAGTGCAATTCAAAAAGGAGTTAGGAGTACGACTAGCAAGGCTGAACTTCACAGACTAACCATGAAGAAATAATCCAAGATCTGTACAAAACTTCCCAGGAGCCAATGAGAAAAATCATCCAGGGAAGCCATGTGTAACAGACTATTCATGTCTTTGAAACCTTTGCAACAGACTATCCACATCCCAAAGAGCTTCTTCAAAAGCTAAGCCATAAAGAGGACGAAGGACTTTACTAAGGCGTCCATCAGACAATCTCACAAGGAAACAAGAAGAGTTCCTTAAGCCTTTATAAACCCACTTAGGTTCAAATTAAAATTTATTGATTAAAGCAAATTGGCTCAAATTTTATTCTTATAATAAGGGTTAATTATCCCATTAAATGCTTTACACAATGATTGTTGAATTATGAATTTGGAGTGGTAAATCATGTTAACAATGGTAACTAATTGAACTATCCATGTGATGAACTTAGAAAGGCAAAAGAGTACAAACATTTTACTCAAAGCTTCACTGAAAGACTTCCTCAATGAAGCGAATTTACATAAAAAGGACTGATACACAAAGATAAAGCAAAAGCTCAAAGCCTATACTTCTACAAAGGAAAGGAGAGCTAGGTTCCCAGAGGTAAACTCCCATCAAGTGAAACACAAACGGACATGGCTGTTCCTGCTTATGGCTTTCCTCAGTCAACAATTCCTTTCCTGGCTCTCTAAACCCAGAGCAATTCAAAAAGGAGCCAAGAGTACAGTTAGCAAGGCTGAACTTCACAGAATAATCATGAAGAAATAATCCTAGATCTGTAAAAAACTTCCCAGGAGCCAACGAGAAAAATCATCCAAGGAAGTCACGTGCAACAGACTATCCATGTCTCTGAAACCTCTATAATAAACTATCCACATCCTAAAGAGCTTCTCCAGAAGCCAAGCTATAAAGAGGACAAAGGGCTTTACTAAAGTGTCCATTGGACAATCCCACAAGGAAACAAGAAGAGTTCCTCAAGCCTTTATAAACCCACTTGGGTTCATCTAGTAACCCAAGGAACATTTGGCTGTACCAGATCGAACGGCCTAGAAATAACGAGATCGCTATGTTAATGATTGAAATAATGTACAGTGAGGAGTATGGCCTAGGGCATAGGAAATGAAATCCTAAAAGACAGAAAAGATAACATGGTAGTCTGAGTATGAATACTTAGCCATCTTGCAAATTGTAGATGAAGACTTTGATTGCTTGCTGCAACTCCCAACCCGTAAAAATTAGCTGAGAGTTGAAGGGCTTATGTTATGAGTATTTTCTAGAAGTATATTTTGGGCTGGTTAAGGTCCAATAGGAGGCACGATCAATTCAGATGAAAGCCCAAATCGGAGCTCGAGGTCACTGAGCGAGGACCCCGGATCATCGAATACGAGTCGAAGACATCTCACAATATCACAAACGGAGAGCACGCCTCATTGAGAAGGCTTTCACCCCCTTCAGCAAGAAACCTACCACCCTTAAAGAGAATGACCAAGAAAAGATGGTGAAGTCAACCAAAATCACCAGCTTGCTTAATTTCCAGCTCACCCACTAGAAACGGATACATGTACGGAACTTAGTCAGCAATCTAAGGCACACATCTCCAACTGACAGCTTAGCCTCCAAACCTATACATTAGCTCCCCGAAAGTCTGACAATAATTTGCCTAACATTAATTACCCGACATCAAGCATTAAATGCTCGAAGCGGCAGAGATAATCATTTTGTTATTTATAAAATTACACTTGTAACCATCTCCCTTTCTATAAATAGGAAGGGAAGTCACTGTAAAGGGGGAGGAGATATATACATGCGAAACTCTACCACTATTGAGTGAGAACACTGTTCACTATGAGAAAACTCTGTTGTTACATTCATACTCTATAAAAACAATCCCCTTAGTGGATAATCAAAGAACAACGTGGACGTAGGGGCTAACTTGGCTTTAGTCAAATCACGATAAACTCCTGGTGTTGTTGTTTCTTCTTCTATTTTATCATTTTCTTTCACTGTTTTCTGCCATATCTTGCTTGCAGTTAGGGGTAATACTAAACTCAAATTAGTTGATCGGATTTTGGTGTCAACAAAATTCTTTTAATATTTTCTTAAAAACTTTAACAATTAAGAAGTAAATGATCAATAATTTTACCGTTTATTACAATCAATCCAAAATTTAACTCTTTAGCTATTCAACATTAATTAGAATGACAATAAATGTCAAAAATATAAAGTGTAGAAAGATTAAGTGGAAAAAAATCAAAGAGATAAAATGCAAGATTTATAGTGATTCGTCCTTGGAGATTTGCTCCAAGAATTACATCCACTTTTTAAGATTGACCAAGTATAGTTTTACTATATCAAAATCTCTTTAAGTTTAAACCCAATACTTGAAGAAGCCTTTATCACGATTGCAACACCCAAGTAACCAAACTCTGTTGAGATTCCTTACTCAAAGCATTCCACTTAAGAGATTCTTTACTCTTGCTAATGCAGGGTTTTCTTACCTAAAAAACTCATAAAGAAGTGGTAAATAGAAAGTTTACAAGCAAGAACTCAAGAATTTAAATCACTAATTGAAGTTGACTAGGTTAGCATTGCTCAAATCTAACTTAAGATCAAATAATGAAGAAATCAAATGAAGCTTATAGTGGAAGAAGTGTATTTACTTCTTAGAGTGATGAAAAGTCACTCTTTAAGTGTGTAGAAATGATATTTATAGTGAGAGCTCTGTTAGACACATTCAATAGTTATCAATTCAAAATTTATCAAAAAGGGATCTATTCTAGAATTGATTCTTAAGGGCAAATTTTCAACTTAAAATCAATTTCCTCAAGTTACAAGGCTCTCAAGCTAAAATTTGGGGCTCAAGAATTGCTTTTTGAACACCTTTGTATCATATGGGGTGTATGAATTGATTCTGAAATTGATTCTTTTCCTATTTTTGGTTTAGGAATTGATTCCCTATTCCAAAACTAGATAGGAATCTAGAACAGATTCCTCCATCAAAATTTGGTTTTTTTTTTCAAAGCATTCTTTTCAACTAAAACCATATTTTCCACATATTTTATCAAAATTTCACTAATCATGGGGAAAATATTTTGAGAAGATTTTCCAAACTTTTAAAGATAAATACCAACTAAAAATATTTTTTTAACCTTGAGCTAAATTTAATAAATGCCCTAAACCTTTACAAAATAAATCCTAAGCCTACACTGAGTCTTTAATAATTCCTTCAAGCTCTTCTTGGACAATTCCATTGAAATTAATCATAACAAACATATACAAAATGTTTGTTATCATCAAAATAATATATGTTTGTTATCATCAAAATAAATTAGTAAAACATTTGAAATAAAGGGCTAGACTTAAACAAATTTTCTTCTTTTAATGATGACAAACTATTTTAGGATTAGAGATAAATAACAATTATTCAGCACACAAACTCCCCTCAAATTAACACGTCCCCTAAAAATATGCATCAGTTTAGCAATACAAACAAAGTAATTTCCACAACCTTACAACCTTCCAAAATGACATATTTCTCCCCTTTTGACACCATAAAAAAGCAATCAAGATAAGTATATTAAAAGTAGCAAAATCAAAATGAAAACCAACAAGATATATAAAGGGAAATCCAACATAATAATCCAAAAAAAACCAACATAGTAGTAAAAATAACCAAAAGAAACCAAAGGCCAGCAAAAGCAATGTTTAAGCATAAGTAAAGGGAAATGAGGGCTAAGGAAAATAATGTTTATCAATAACCAAATAGCAAACTAATACTACTAATCTTTATGAGGTATCATGGACTCATTAATCTCATTGATTTGGGCACCTATGTTGTTCAAGCGATTATGAAGGTCCTTGATTCTTGCAGAGCATTCAAGCAGTTAGCAATTTGTCTGTGTTTTGTGCGCATGCCATCAAAACCATATTTGTCCATTTAATTTTTTTTCAAACAAAGAAGAAGTAAATTTGACAATGTAAAACTCATATAAGAGTGTTCCTTTTTTATTCAAATCCAATTCATAGTAAGTATTATATGTGTGTAAGAAATAAGCAAAATTATGGCATTACATGAGATGTATTTAACTTTCTTTTTCATGAGACAAGGCCATAACATCCCATCTGGTAGATTGTAAGCAATAGGAAATAGCCCTATCTCCTTTAATGATTTTCCAATAATGTCAACTAACACCACTAAAATGTTCATTGGATAGATCACTAATGCTTTAGCTAGTGCTACTTTAAAGCTGGTTCTTTTACTACTCCATGCTCTTTTCTTTGGGATGAATTCCACAAGGTTATTTATTATTTTAATGAGAAAAAGGTTAACAACCTTACAAGTTATAACTAGTTGAATTGCTTAAAAAGTTGAACATTTAAAACTAATCACAAACTTAAATGATCTTTCTATAGTATATGTTTTTGCTTTTTTAACAACTTTATTTATTATGGTATTTCAAACAATTAGCAACTATGCACCTTAAACTCTGTCTAATACAAGTACAAGGTTGTGATTTGGAAGATTGTTGGCAATCACATCATAAATTGCAATTTTAAACAAAATGAATATAGGTATGAAGGCATGCCACATGACAAAACAAAATTAAATGGAAGGCATTGAAAATATATAAGAAAGATAACCTTTTCCATGGATAAAAAAGGCCAAATAAGCTTCCACAATCAATTTTTGGGCTTCTTGATCACCTTGTTGAATGGTTGCCTTATCATCATGCAAGATGGGAATACAAGTTGACTCCAACCATCATTTTGAACTATTAGTTTTATAGAAGTATAAACAAGCAAATTGTGATTTGAATATATGACTATAATATGAAAATGTTTATAACTACAGAGTAGCTAGGAACAATCAATTACCTTAGTGGTTTGTGAATGAGGATTAAGGGATGCAAAACATAAAGCTGATATTTAATGGTGGGGATGTGAGAAATTTTGGATGATATTTCTGCATCCTTTATAGGACATTGTTACTTCAAGCAAAGGACAATTTATGATAGTGAGTTTTGTCAGAAGACTGTTAAATTATTTGTTTTCAACACATAAGAACCTTTTGATATAGATACACGATTAGAGTTGTCTCCATAAGTAAAGTCCTGTACATTTTGAAGAGCACTTTGTGAAACATCAATAGATTATATATTTTTATAATCTCAAAAACTTTTGAGATAGTTAATTTGGGAATTCTAATTCCTGCAATTTAAAATTTCTAGACTTACCAAAATTGTCCCATTATGCTTGCAAAACTACTCTTTCATTTTACCTATTGTTATTTTATCAATCATAGCGTTTGGTATGCAGGATGCTAGCTATTGACATTTATCAAACAATCAAAATTTGATTCTTCATAAACTTCTTGTTCAAATCCATTTCATTATAAGTAGTAGTGTTACACAACACATTTATTATAAATAAGCTAGAGTACTCAGGCATTAAACTTTCTTCATCAAACAAAGTTATAAAATCTCCATCTAGAAGGTTGTTAATAGTATATATTACATGGTCATAATGATTGAAAAACCAAAAAACTTACAATTTCTTCTAGGGTCTTCAAATTTTCAAACCTCATTTGGTGAAGCATCAACTTTCCTAGTGAACTTCCACTAACAATGCCAAAATATTCATTAGGTGGTTTCCTGTAATATCCTAAAACTTTGTGGGAATAAAACTGGACTATATATATATAATTAAGAATTAAAAGCTGCTACTAAATTGGGAACAAAAAGAATATAGGCTTGAAGGCATATAATGCAATAAATAGAAAAAAAAAAGAAAAAAATTTATCTATAGATATATGAATTCCACCATTATTTTCTTGGCTTCTTTTTCACCTTGCCAAATGGCTACCTCATCAATTTGCAAGAAGTTAAAACAAGTTGACTGTAGTCATTATTTCTAATATAATCATAATTTGAAGACATTAGAATTTAAGATCAATTAATAACATTCAAGTATCTCTGTGATCTTTAAATGACGATTGGGTAGAAGAACGCGAAAATTATCAATATTTGATTGTAGGGATGTGGGAAATTTTAGGCCAAATTTCTGCATTCTTCATATGGTATTGTTCTTGAAGCAAAGGACAACCTTTGATTTCAAGACTTTCTACTAAGGAATGCAGCCTTTCTCCTGCTATTTTTTCTAGTTTTAGGTAGTTTAGAATTGATAAATGTTTAAGAGGGGTGAGGTTTAGAAATCCATTGCAATCTAATGTCTCCAAAATTTGAAAACATCCTACCCATAGATTGGTAATAGAGGAAGGCAACAACAAACCTAATGTGGGAAAACACTGCACATTATCATTACTACCATCGATCCCAAGATGGATGAGATTAGGTAGCACCCACTTCTTATTGAATTTGGTGAATACGCTTCATTCATTTGTAAGATGAGTCAAATGAGGTGGCATATCCCTTTTTCTATGCCACTCTATTTTTGGGCAACCTCTTATGTCAAGCTCCTTTTAAGTTAGGAAAAAGCTTATCCATGTGACGTGGCAGTGACAAGGTTTGGGCAATCAAGAACTTTCAAATAAGTCAAGTTAAGCATAGGCCAACCTCTTGACAAGGATACAAGGTTGGGGTTGTCTTCAATAGTAATACCCTACATATTTTGCAACACGCTATGTGAAACTATAATAGATTCCAGATTTTCACACCTTAAGAAATTGAGTCATTCAATATTAGAAAAGCCATCTATCGAGCAGGAACATAGTAAGTCACAACTTCTACTTATTAACAATGACTTTAAAGACTCTTGGGATAATTTGATTTGGGAATTCTTGTTTCTTACTTCCTCTAATTACTGGATTCTTCACCGAAATTGCCTCTTCTTCTACTTGTAAAACTACTTCACTTTCAAATATTGTTATTATATCAAACAATGCAACCTTTGGAACACATGAAGCTAGCTATTGACATTTATTAATATCAAGAAATTTTAGGGCAGGAAGGCATTTAGGTAAATATCTCACTAATTTTGGACAATCATCTAATATAAGGAGTCCAAGTTGAGGAAAGGTGCCCATCTCAAACAAACATCAGTCCTGCCATGCAGTCATATTGGAAAACCTCAAATATTCAAGGGATGGAAATGGTGTTGTGAAAGCAGATTTGTTGTCGTTATAAACTTAGTCTCGATACTCACCATTTTTTCAAATCCTCTAATCACTAGCTTCTTCGAAGAGGGTAAATGACCAAGCAGAGACAGAGAATAACAATTCTTACAATCTTACAAGGTTATTTAAGTCATATCTTAAAATCCTAACCAATTCGGCCATCTTGTGCCCCTGTACAATATTTATTTAATAGTTATTTAATTTTAAAATAAATAGTAAATACAATTTTTAAAATAATATTGAATAATTTATTTATTTTTAAAATAATTAATAAGTGAAAAAAATATTTTGACCTCGAACATATAATGAAATTATATCAACCTTCTCTTTAATTCAATAACCTAATCAAAATTATCTTGAAATATTAAAAACTGTTTTTGAATTGGTTTTGGTAAATATATATAAATATATCTTGTTATGATTTTGATTTTTTTTTTCAGTTTTGTAATTTTCTAAACTTGAATTCAAAAATTAGAATAATAATTTTATTTTTTTGTGAGCTTAGTTTTTTCTATTCAATAAATGTTCTTAGCAACTAAACACTGAGCAAAAATGAAAAGTGAGTAAATAAATGAAGATGATGGAAGAATTTATTAGCTAATACAAAGGGGCATCTGAACAAAACAACACAACAACACTCATCAGGTTTTAGGTTATCTTCAATTAAAAGCTAGGACCTTGTGGTAACAAATGAATGTCCCAGATTCTTGTTGTATCACATACAACAAAAAAAAAAAAGGCATTTGTAACATAGAATTAAGGATTTTTCTAACGTTGAGAGCTAAGGATGAACAATTCGCCCCTACGATTGAATTTTTTCCCGACATTTTGAGCCAACCATTGAAAGTTTATGATTGGTACTTTTATACAAAGATAAAATAAAATTTATAAAGACTTATATAACATTGTAATACATAATCCATATAGTTAACAAAAACATACGCATTTGCTTTTAATTTTCCTTTGAATACAAACTTGCTATTATTAAGAAATGAGAATAATTGGACATGTTGGTCCATGGCATAGGCTGTATACCATGGTATTCTCTTTAGAAGGCTTATATTACATACCAAAATCCATAAGCCTCCTCTTTCACACACTAGGATTCACAAGACAAATACAGATGGGATTGAATTCAACAAAACTAGAAGAGAAGTGAAGTCCACTGACAAGGCATTGAGTGTGATGATATCAAATATTTATTCTCACTCTACCAAAGCAGGGTCTGTTCAATTTGCTCCACTACTTGTGCCTGGAGTATGCTGATGAACATTATTTTGTACAGACCCATCCTTCTGAAATATCACACCAGATATGTTCCATTTGACGCTTTCACATAAAATAGCTTGAAACTTTTGAGAAGTGGGATAACCAAAGCTTGTCAATCCACTTCTATTTTCAAGAACAAAATAGCTGCCTACTTTCCAATTCAAAAACAAAAAATAACAATCAACATTCTTCTTCAAAACAGTAGTAAGTCAAAGGAAAAGGAATTCAGTTAGACTGTACTAACTATAACTAACTAGGAGGAAAATTAGCAAAATTGTTTCTCATCCTTAGCCGCTTCCCATTGAAATATTGCACATGCTTCATGATTGATCCTTGTGAACATTGACACTAACTATGTTAAAACCAACTTATAAT
>JANHAO010026188.1:0-11154 GCA_026873985.1 Saraca asoca | reverse complement strand
TATAATTTTATAAATAATATTATAAATTATTTTTCTTATAATTAATTTTTTAATTTTATGATAATTATATTTAATATTTATATTTAAAATAATTTAAGAAATATATTTAATTTGATATAAAATTTTATTAAAAAATTTAATATAATTATTAATGAAGAATTATTTTTTTTAAAATATAAATATTAATATATTTTTTTTAACAATAGCATGTATTTATAATAATAAATTAAATATAATACTTACATATTTTAATTATGTATTATGTAATCTTATGATTTTGTATTATTATTCTTATTTTTTAAACCACTTTTTATTACATTTTCTTCCACTTCCTTTTCTCTCTGTTTCCACCCAATCAATCAACGAAAAATCATCTTTCATTCCTTCCATCTTCCTTTCCTTTCTATCATCCAAGCAAAGTGTAAAGTATTCTAAGCATGCAAAATCCAGAAAATGAAAGCTGTTTATTTAGATATATGCGTGAAACGGGGGAAGGCTTTATTAAAAGCTACTTGATAACTTTAATAATCATTATTATATTCTCTTGCCTTTTGTCCATTTTATTGGTTTTTGACTTGGACAATTTTACAGGGTGGTATTAGATACCGACTCAAAAGATTTTTGTTTTCTTTTAATTTTAATTTTATATAATTATACAAGTTTTACAATTCAAATTGAGTTGATTTAAATGCATATTTTACCGTTTAAATTAAGTATATAATTAATAATGCACGGTTGGTTTCTAAGTATTCCAGATAAAAATCAATATGTTGAGATTGAGTGAAATTGAAGTTCATTTATCAATTAAAAATTAACCATAATCTCTATATTTTTATACTGCTATCGAGGATAGGCTAAGAGTATGTTTGGCAAGTTATTTTTTGAGCTTATAGCTTAAAGCTTAAAGCTCATAAGCTGATTTGAGTGTTTGGTAAAAGAAAATTTTAAGCTTAAAGCTTAAAGCTTTTAGCTTATAAGTCCCCTTTTTCAGACGCTACTGAAAGTAGCGTCTGAGGAGCTTATAAGCTCCTCAGTTTTTTTGTTTCCCATTTTGCCCTTTAAAATGTGCGATTTCGATGTAGTTTGTCCAAACTTGACTTTTCGTAATGACGAAGAGACGCCATGTTTTATGTAGAATCTATCCCAAATATATAATAAATGTTTGTCATTAGCATACAATTTATACCCTCGAGATTCATACCCATTGTCTTTCGAGTAATTTATCGTTTTGAGCGTTAGAAGATATTTATTCTATTAATTTCTTTTTTTAAAGATTAAATTTCTCAATTTTATCATCAAAGTCGTACAGTTATAGAACTTATCAAATCAATAATAAAAATATTGATATGATTTAATAGAATTGTCACTTGATTATTAAAATATGATATAGAAAATAAATAAATTTTATTTAAAATAAAGATAATCTTATGGAGAATTCGATCATTCAAGAGATTGAGTATTTTTATTATTTAATTATTTTTTTAAATCTCAAAATAAATAAATCAAATAAAAAACATAAATCTCAATGTAAAAAAATAGTACAACGATGAAAACATTCAATTTTTTGAGAGATCTACTATAAAAAATTACGTGATTTCAGAAGGAAATTTTCATCAAAAATATCAATTTCCAACGAATTTACTATTAGAAGTGGTCGTCAGTAAAATCATTATTAAAATTTTTTTCATCAAAAATAAATTTTTGACAAAATTGAGGAGATGATATTTTTATATTTTTTTTCTCTTTTATTCATTGAAAATTTGACAGACTAACCGTTGGCAATTCATTGAAGATTTCGTCAGAAATTTCATCTAAAAAGTTATCGAAAATCTGTCAGATTAAATATAATTTTTTCAAATTTTAATTAATATGATTTTTGAAATTCTATTTTTTATTTTTTATTAAAATATTTTTTAAAAATTGATTTTAATTAGTAATAATAATTAATTTTGATATTTTTTAACTCTTATTTCTAAAAAATATTTAATTTATGAAAAAAATTAAAAATAATTATGAATATATAAAATTAGTAAAATAATTCATAAATTATATTATTCAAATCAAATGATTTATTAAACATATTATTTAAATAAAAACATAAAAATATAACTACAATATAAGAACGGAGAGGAATTGATTATCAGTCTCTTGATCTCAGGTAGCATTCTGTTGCTTGCCAATGGGCCATCCAATACGTACGATTGATGGTGGTTAAGTTGGATGTGGCAGTGGCTATAGTGACAATAGATACATATAAGTAGGAGGTGATTGGTAATAGGCAAAGGGTTGGTGGTAGTCATATGTATGAGGATAAGGTGGATAAAGAGGCAATCGATGCTAGCTCTATTGCTGTTAAGTTTGTTGAAGATACTCTGTCTGAGCCAAAATATTCTGCATCTGTTGTTGCATCTTAGTAATAATGTGTATGAATTGCTCCAATGTAGTAAGTAACACATTCTTGGTGTGAAATGTAGTGGCCGATGTAGCCTTCCCCATGGTGGCTTTAGACCCCAACCTAAAGACCCATCCTTTCTTGGTTCCATCCACAGTGTTTATCTAGAAATCATGATCAAATGGCCTCACCATATCATCAGTCGTGTTATCAAAGCTCTCAGGACCCCTCTGCACCTAAGTTTGCACTAGGTCATTTTTTCTTTTGTTGAAATTTTTTTACAAATTAAAATAATTAATTATTTGTTATTATAAATATAATATTTTTACTATCAAACATATAATATATTAATAACATAAATGTAAGTTAAGAGAATTTGCTTACATAGGATTGTGCAGCTTAAAGTTAGATCTACTGGTTGTCCCTTTGGATATGGGTGTGGTGGAATACGTTATTCATAGATGGCTCGACCCTAGTCTCAACTATTTGAACAATATGAAAAATTTCATGGATAGTATACATTGTGGTATTAACTACAATAATGTAAATGATATTAAGTTAAAATAATGTTACCATGCATATTTGATGCCCCATCTTATACGACGTAATGGTTTCCCAAGACCAAGCACGGGTACCCTAAGAAGTGGAGGTTATTTGGGAACAGATGTGGCTTCTAAAGATGGAAGGACCATCTGTGACAGTGTCCCTTGTGTCTTTGGGGACAGAGTCCTATTGTTGTGGCGATTGTGTTTGCATTGACACTTATACAGTGGCTCCATTTGGCCACATGTAAGTTAGGATATGGGCATAAAAGTGTAGTTAGGAGGAATGATAGTTGGCGGGCTTTGACTAGCCATTGCATGCAAACTGCTACTAGGGAATCATAGAGAAATCTCATCCTTAGGACCGCTATCCTTTGCCTCCTCGTCCACCTTTGCAATCTGTCATTTACAAATGTTCACACATGATAAATTGGAAAATAATCATATATATATATATATATATTAAAATATGAATAAAGTAATTTAGCACTTATATATACAGGCAACAAATTAACATGTTATATATCGATTGCTAGTATCATTCGTCTAATTCTTCCTTTGCATCTTCTTTATCATCATCTTTATTCTCTTTTTCATTTTTGTTGGCATTGCCTTTTGTTCTACGTTTATTAGCCCATCCACATCCTTGTATCCACCATCTTCATTATGCAAGCTAACAATTAAATCACCTATTGGAATTAACTAAGGTGCATATGACATATGATCATCCTAGTAAGCATGTTCTACTGTGTGTCTATACTCGACCATTTCATAAGGCATGGTCTTTATAACAACCTACCAATGTTACTTATATTTCATTGTTCATGGGTATGGTGCATTATACACTTATGTTACTTGTTGTGCAATGATGAAGAGATCATACTTGGCATATCATTTTGCATGTTTGATTTCAACTATGTTGTATTGAGGTAGCACTCTCATATCATAACTTAATACAGGATCAAACTATTCATAATGGAAAAATACCACTATTTTGATAAAAAAAAACCCTAGATACTTCAGTTGTACAATCTCTTTAAGAATGTCACAGAAGTCATCTTAAAAAAATCTATTTTATATCCACTATATAAATAAATTAGCTGAATTTTTACAAAATCAATAAATTCTTCTATCCTATTAAGAAAATTCGTCTTATATCACTATGTCCTTGAAGAAATCTATCATACATCCACTTACGGTGCTCTAGAATTTTCATATTTTATTTTTTGAAATTTATTAAAATAAGAGAAAAGTATTAAATATTTACAGAAATATATAGGACAAACTATTTACGGAATTTTCATATTCTATAAATAGTTCCATTCTTATATTTTCTCATATTCAGTAAATAATAAACAACTAAAACCATTTATGAAATTATTAATTGATATTTACAAGATGATTACTAGTTTCAAAAATTAAAAAATATATAATTTTCAAGATAAAAATAGGTTTTAACTCAAAATATACATAATTCCTAACATAATATTAATAGCACTATTAAGTATGTTATCTAACTATTTAATCCTACTTAATTTAATCTAAAATATACATAATTTCTAAATATAATTCAAAATATATATTTGGTCCATATTAATTCAAATATATAAAAAAGTATAACTAATAATTAAAAATTAACTCCTAGAACATGAACAATTGTCAATAATTAATTAACTAATAATTAAAAATATCTACTAACTTCAATGTTTAAGCAAGAATAGTGACAAAAAAATTTGTAAAGAAGCCCAAAACTACATAATGCAAAATAAGCAAAAATCTATTGCTTATTTTCATGTCCAATATTAATTCCTTTTTATGATTTAGAATCCAAAAAAGAATTAATATTAGACATGAGAACAAACACTAGATTTTTCACATTGTTGATCAAGCTTTCAATAGGATATACATACATCTTTTCAGATAAAGAATTGAGATTTATTTATTTTTATAAAATGAGAATAGAAAATTGATAAAAATGGAGCCCTTGATTATATTGTGTTACCGAGAGAAAAAGTATTATTTTATTTATCTTATTCTAGCTTTCTATTGGATTAAAACAAGATAACATCTTTACTTGTCATAGTAATGGGTTTATTTATTTTTTTAATTCTAAGTGTTTTTTCTATATCATCATTTAATGTCAATGTGACAATTCTTTTAGTCATGTCAGCCTTTTCATTACTAATTTAATAGATTGATTAATAATTTGATTCAATTGTCTTAAATTAAAATATTGAATGATGAGATTGAGAAAATTTAATCATTGAATGATGAAATTAAGAAATCCAGTATCTTTCAAGGGTGAAATCGATAAAGTACTCTTTTTTTTTTTCTATGTTTGATGGCCACTAGATTTTATATTATATGATGTTTTTTTTTTCAATATAAAAACTTCAATAATTTATTAAAATTTGTTAATTAATACGATCAGTGTGCATCATATTCCATTTACAAATAAGCTTATATCAAAACATTATTTGAATTTTTTAAATTTTGAATCAAACCAAATGAGATGGTATTTCACTAAAATTAATGAAGTTTCCTAGAATATGCATGTTTTTATCCATAACTTTATCATTGCATTGATATTTTATTTATTATGTGAAAGAGATTTTAATTATTGAAAGTGACTTTCTAATCCCATGGCATGTAACAAGAAATAATCAAAATTAAGAATTAGTATCAAGAATGCATTGGAAGATGTACGCGTATCTGATGGTGATCCATTAGGGTCTATTGTACAGAATCACAAATGATGGGAAGAGAGATTCAACCTACTTTATCCCTTATAACACATAATAACTCAGATGATGATGGAGAGAACCCTCTAAGAGATGATGATAAAGGGAAGTTTTTTGTAATCGGTGTCTTTTGAAGTTTTCCAGGGCACGATACATCAAACGTGCATGAAACCTTTTTTTACTTCCTTTTCATTAATTATTATTTAATATTTACTTAATTAAGTAATAATTAGTTATAACAAAAATCTTTCTCTCTCAAGTCAGTATTGTGATAAGAAACCAACTGACCATTGAGGGGCTGCAGGTTGGGACCTCTATCTAATGGGCTTGTGTGCAATCCAACCTATTATAGATTACGCACAATTAACTAGGGTCTAATTTGTTTCAGGCTTAGCACTGATAACTTAATTAAGTCTGTTAATATCTTAATAATTAATTAATGCTAATTCATAACAATAATTCATTCAAATTAATTCAACAATCTCCCATCTGGATAGCATTAATCAATTATCTAGAACAAATAACAAAAAAAAAACAAGATTTAAGCAATCAATGTATGCTAAACCATTTCCAAGATTCAGAAATGAAACAACACAGAATCACTGAATTCGATAAGGAAGCAAGTAATAATCAACACACAAAGTCTCAAATCTGAATAGAACTGAATACAGAATTGGTCTTTCAACCATAGTTCAGAAAATAAACAACACAAGATCATTGAATCTGATAGGGAAACAAATGACATAAACATTATAACAATGTTTCAATATCTGAATTGAACAAAATCACTTCAATAGTCTTAAACCAACACAACTCAGATTCCCACTAAACCAAGGTTACATCAAAAGATTTAACAAGACCCATGTGAGTTACATGTTTCTGAAATACTCCCATAGGTAAGCCTTTGGTTAACGAATCTGCCAGTGTGTGATCACTAGAAATGTGAACTAGATGAGTCTAAGATTCAGCAATCTTTTCTCTAACGAACAGGAGTTTAACATTAAAATGTTTAGTACAACTGGAGTTCTTGTGATTTTGAGAGAAGCATACAGCAGATGAACTATCATAATAAATGGTTAGAGGTCGTGATATAGAATCAACTACATGTATGCCAGATATCAGTTTCCTCAACCATACAGCCTGACAGGTGGCTTATAACAAGTGATGTACTTTGCTTCCATTGTTGAGGTAGCTGTGAGTGTCTGTTTGACACTCTTCCATGAAACAGCTCCTCCAAACATCGAAAAGATATATCCAAAGGTTGACTTGTGATCATCCATATAGGATGCATAGTCTGAATCTGTATATCCCATAATTTCAAAAGGATCAGACTTTCTAAAGGTCAACATATGATGTTTTGTACCTTGTAGGTATTTTATAACTTTCTTTACAGCTTTCTAATGATCCTTGTAAGGATCGCTTAAGTATCTACCAAGCACACTGATAGCAAAAGTTATGTCCAGATGAGTGCATACCTGAGCATACATAAGGTTGCCAATAGTGGAAGCATATGGAATTTTATCCATTTCAGGCTTCTCAATGTCATTTTGAGGACATTATGATTTAGACAACCTTTCACCTTTTTGTACAGGCACAGCACAGGAAACGCAAGAGTCCATATTAAACTTCTTGAAGACTTGCTCAATATAGGTTGCCCGAGACAAACTAAGAATGCCACAAGACCTATTATGATGGATTTGAATCCCAAGAACAAAAGAGGCCTCACTAAGATCTTTCATATCAAAATGGCACAATAACATATGTTTTGTCTCATTCAAAAAATTCATTGAAGTGCTGGCTAATAGGATGTCATCAACATAGAGCACAAGTATGACAAAAATACTCCTACTAAACTTCTGATAGATACATTGGTCTAAAGCATTCTCAATGAACCCAAGTGAGGTGATTACCTTATCAAATTTCATATACAATTGCCTAGAGGCTTGTTTTAGCTCATAGATGGATTTTCATAACTTGCACACTAAGTGCCTTTTATCAGGTTCAACAAAACCATTTGCCTGGGTCATATAGACTTCTTCATTTAAGTTTCCATTCAGAAATACAATCTTGACATCCATCTAGTGAAGATTAAGGTCTAATTGTGCATTAAGAGCCATGACAACTCTGAAAGCATCCTTAGTCAAAACCAAAGAGAGGGTTTCCATGTAATCAATGCCTTCTTTCTGGTTGTAGCCTTTAGCTACAAGTCTGACTTTGAACATTTCAATTTCACCAATAGCCCCTTGTTTGGTCTTAAAGACCCATTTATAACTAACAGGTTTGTACTCATCTGGTAATTTAGTAAGCTCCCACACTTGGTTGCGATGCACAAAGGCAATTTCATCATTCATCGCCTCCTACCATTCAAAAGAATGAAGACTTGACATTGCTTGCTGAAACGATATGGGATTTGCTTCATCAAAAGTATCATATTCAAATTCTTGCAAATAAACCATATAGTCATCTGGTATTACAAACCTGCGAATTCTTTGAGACCATCTTAATTTAATTGTTGCCTCCTCAGTGTTTACAATAGGTGGTTGTACATCAACCTCAACTAGATTTTCAATAACATCATTTCTATTAATTGATGGTCATTTCTATCAATTGATGGAAGTGGCAAAATAGGTACAGGTAAGATGGTACTCTTTTCATGTAAATCAATGTCCCTAGGCACGTGAATCCCATTATCTAAGTCATCCTCAAAATAAAATGTTCGATCAGATTTAATGACTTTGGTAGTGTGAGTAGGACAATAAAATCTACACCTTCTCAATCCAGAATAATACCTAATGAAGAAACCACTGACAGTTCTAGCATCAAGTTTCTTCAATTGGGGATTATACGGTCTCACTTCGGCCTTGCAACCCTATACTCGAAGGTATTTTAAATTAGGCTTCTTTCCAGAATAAAGCTCATATGGAGTCTTAGGCACGGATTTACTGGAAATCTGATTTAAAATGTAAACCGCAATCTTTAGAATTTCACCTCATAAGAACTCTGGCAAGGAGGAGTGACTAATCATACTCCTAACCATGTCCATCAAAGCATGATTTCACCTCTTTGCAACCCCATTTTGCTGAGGGGTGTTAGGCATCGTATACTGAGCATCTATACCATGTTCTTACAGAAATAAAGCATACGGATTAGGATTTTTGCCTATTTCAATATACCTCCCATAATACTCACCACTCCTATTTGATCTTACACATTTAATAACCTTGCAGTCTTTAAATCAACTGATGCCTTGAAGGCCTTGAAGGCATTCAATGATTCTGACTTCTCATGCAGAAGATTGATCCACCCATATCTCGATTGATCATCTATAAAGGTAATATAATATTTGTAGCCACCAATAGTAAGAGGAGTGATGGGACCATAAATATCAGTATGTATAAGGTCTAAAATATTCTCAGCCCTGCTTACCCCTTTGTTCCTAGCTCTAGCGGGAAGTTTTCCTTTTATACAGTTAACACAAGTGTCATAATCTGTGAAGTCTAGATCATTCAGTACACCTTGCTTGACCATCCTCTCTAAGCTCTCTTTAGAGATATGACCTAAATGCCTATGCCATAACATGGAAGAGTTTTCATTAACTCTTTACCGTTTGTGTCTAGTCACAATATTTTTAGGAGCATTAGAAGAACCAACTGAGCAAATATTCAAATTCATACGATATAATCCATTCTGTAAAGAAGCAAAACCAACAACAACAGAATTGAAATAGATGTTGGTCTTTCCATTTCCTTGCCAAAAGGAATAACTACAATTGTCTAATACAGAACTGGAAATCAAATTCCTTTTTGAAGAAGGTACAAATTTAAAACATGTCCAGAAGGTAAATTCAAACTAATAGAGCCTATACATTTAACTATTGCTTTGCTCCCTTCAACTCCCAAGATGGCCTTCTCCTTTTCACTTAGGATCCGTCTGTTTTTTAGCCCCTGTAATGAATTTGCAACATGAATAGTTGCACTAGAATCTAACCACCAATAATTAGAAAATGTCTCTAAACTATTGGATTCAAAACAAACTAGAGCTAGAGGGGTAAATTTAGAAGATATACCTTCATTCTCATGCTTATTTTTAAGTTTTAAACAGTCAGATATTTTGTGTTCAAACTTCTTACAATAGTGACAATCACCCTTGAAGGTAGACTTATTTGGACTCTTATTTTATTTGCCATATTTCTTAAATCCAGGCTTTCCAGACTTCTTTGAATCTGATCTCTTTCCTTTTTTATTATTACTACCCGCATTGTTATTTGAGCCTTGAGATAGATAGTTTACGGATGGTGGATGGGAATTTCCTTTTCTAATGGACTTTTCCTCTTGTGTCACTATAGAAATCATCTGGTCTACTATCCACTCTGTTTCTTGAGAATTGTATGTGGTCCTCAAAACATTATACTCAAGCAAAAGAGATTACAGAATGCAGTAAACCTCTCTCTTAGGTCAACACCATAGGTCTTCAGCTTATTATAGTAATTCACATGCTTCATTACATGTTCCCTGACCCCGGACTCCCCGTCATAGTGAGTGTTATCCAATGGTGACAAGTAATAGGCTTTTTGACTCTTATCAAATTTTCTGAATTTTTCACCTACGGCCTTCAAATATTCTGCCACCATATCCTTTTCAGGGATGCTTTGTTTAATGTTCTTTTCAATTGTGAATTTGATCACTGCCAAACAAATTTTGTTGGATTCATGCCATTGCTTGTGATATGTCTTATTAGTAGTATTGGATTCATCAGTAAGATCCATTGGTCTAGGTTCTCTAAGAGCTAAATCCTCTTTTGATATAACAAGGTATAGATGCAGGGACTCTCTTAGTCATCACAGTTATTCCCATTAAGAGTTTTCACCATAGATAGTTATTGGGATATAGAAACTAAGGAAAAATAAAATTAGAAAATATTAATTATGCGTGCACAACATAATCATAAACAAGATTCCCTAACAAAACTTAATTCATGCAACTATAGGACAAAACATTTATCATAATCCCACCTAAGGCCTAAATTATGATAAACCAAGAAAACTCAACTTCATACCATAAAGATTCAGTTCATTAGTTTTCCCATGCAAAAATGTACTCAACATCTTTGTATACAAGACATGTTGAGACATTAAAATATACTGCCATCCTATCCCATGTGGTCCAGACAACAAATTACATTAATGATGTTACACCGATAGAGTGTATACATCATTAATATAATAAATTTATAGTGTTATCACAAATAACAACCACTCATGACTGTATTCATGATAGTAAGTAGTTGATTGTTAGGTGTAAAGCGTGAGAAGTGCACAAACCCATACAACACAATTTTGATACAAATTTGTTAGAATATAAATACTATAAATATTTACAAATTTGTTTGACATACCAAATCACACATCTAGGGAGAGTGAACTTCATATATTATAGATAATAACATGTATTTTATTCACAATTTTTGTCACATGAAAATT
>JANHAO010026187.1:0-11156 GCA_026873985.1 Saraca asoca | reverse complement strand
TGGAATTTGACCAACGGACATAAAGTCCGTGGTAAAATCCGTTGGAATATTCCAACGGACATGTAGTCCGTATGAAATTCCGTTGAAATATTCCAACGGATGTTATTCCGTTGGAAAATCTGTTTGAATATTCCAACGGATTATATCCGTTGGAATATTCCATTGGAATTCCGCGTTTTTCTTGTAGTGATAACCAGACAGACGCCGCAGACGAATGACACAAACCTTGAGAGTAAGATTCAAGGTTGATATTTTGATGTCATTAATAAATCCATTCACATTCTTTCCAAGCTATAGAAAATATTTTGAAAACTAAACTAAACCATTGATTATAGAGTCAAACATAATGAAGATATAAAAATATAACACAAACTATGCAGTTAAATTGATCCAAGGACAAAAAATAATAATAATTTTGAAATCAAATATAACAAAGATGCAAAAACATGATATAAAAAAAGTGTGTAAAATGCTACTTCCCTGATAATTCATATCTTGCAAAATATTTCATGCGAAACTTGTATCATTGAAGAAAGGATTAAAAAAAAAGGATAAATGAGATACACATACTGCCACCTGAATGCACATAAAGAACAACTATGAAGAATCTCGTCATCGAAAAGTCGTAAGAGAGTATAAATTGAATCATGCAAATTATTTACATTCAAGATTGCATACATATGTTAATTTATAGGGGTGTGAGAAAGAGCAAAATATTTGTTTATTTAGGCTTAATTTCACTTTAGGTCCCCATAATATGCATTTTGTTTGCATTTGGTCCTTTTAAAATACAAAATTTTATTTTGGTCCCTATATAATAAATCTGGACCAATTTTGGTCCAAAAACCAAATGCCCGTTAAGTTGCAAATTGAGAAATTGACTTGGCTTTTTTTTTTTTTTTCAAAATGGCATTTGAGTTTTTGCTAACTAATTTCCATACTTTTGATAATGTTAACCTACACCCTAATTCAATTGAAGTCGATCTTTTCTTCATTCTTCTCCACTAACAACTTTTCTTCTTCACTCAACCGTAGATGAAGATGGCTAGAGGAAACATAAGCCTAGCATCAGAAACATCAAGCTTGAAGAATAGGTATCACAACAAATGCACATGTGGAGATTAGGAGGTGGTCTTGAAAGCATCTTGAATCATTAGAAACCCTAGCTAGAGATTTTACAGCTGTTATCGGGACAAGGGAGGGTGCAACTACTTCACATGGCACAATGAAGAGCTTAATGGGAGTGAAACCAAAGTTATTAGGTCTTTGCTGAGGCAAGTTGATGCATTGGAGGATTATGTGAGATTGTATTTGGGGGCTTTAGAATTCCTGGTTTTGGTTATTATCTTGCATATTGCTTTGTTATGAAATTCTATAAATTAGGTTAGGTGTTTTTAGGAAATTATGTAGTTGGTGCTTTTGTTTTGATTGTAATGGTTGACAATGGGCAAGCATTTTGCAACTATTAGTGTAAATCGGGTTGAAATGTTCTGTAATTTTGATGTGGGTTGGAATGCCTATATAATTGAGCAATTGTGCAACAAAAAATTTGTATTTATGCAGCCACTATTTTTAGAAACATCTCCAATTGGCCAAATAAAGATACTTGATTGATTTGATATGAATTTTTCCTTGTTAATTTGTGTTTGATTTTTGACCTCCTTTGTAACTTAATACAAACATTTATTAATTATAATGTAGTATAAATAATTGTAATGCACTAAAGGAAAACAATTAAAGTGGATTTATAAAATTAAAATGGCAAATAAATGTCATTGTAAATATGCAGTTCTTGCATGCTGACTTGCCTTCTAAAATAACTAATACAATATGCTATCTAACAATGTATTAAATGAAGATATTGCAAAATCAATTACATGACTGTGATAAACCTAGTTGTTTTTTGCCCTGAAATAACCTATCTAGTATGTTGCCTAACATTCCAAAAAGACGAAGACATGCAATAAAAAGCTACAAAAACCACAGTAATCTTTCATACATTCCTATTGCATTCATTTTGAGATTCTTATGTGAAAACAGGATTGGTAATCCTTCTCTTGCTTCTGCCACTCACAGATTGCAAAGTTTCTTTAATTATGACATTCTTCCCTCTTTTGTCACATGTTTTCTTCTTCCTCTCCATTGTGTAGTTAGATTTTGGTGCATTAGCAATGTTCCTAGACTATAAAGCTTCCTTCTCTTTTGTCTTTGAAACTAGCTTTGAGGCAAGTTTGCAGGGTGGCTTAATAATGGAGATGTAGATACCTTGTTTAGTGCATAAGTTGCAGGTTCGACTATTGCTAGCCTTGATGTTGTTGCATTAGGTAGTGCAAATGCTGATTGCCTGGATGTTATTGCCTTCATTTTGTTTTCAGCCTTGTTTTCTCCAATAGGGATTTCTTTATTAGGCCTACTTTCACCTTTGTAACTTCTGACATTGTAGCCAAATTGTTAGCATTTAGTGCATTTGTATTTTGTATGATGCCTAGGCAACCTAATGGGATCTTTGGCTTTGCATCCTATTCTTTTTTCCTCATCTTTGTAGGCCTTCCTCGATATGCTTCACACCACTTTCTACATTTGTAGAATTATCACCTTCACCGTGCTCAATGCCATAGACTTCAAGCAAAACATTATGTACATCCACAAGGTGTTCTACAAATATCTCAATATATGCATGCTCTTTCATTGGTACTATTATGTCTCTAACATTATTATCTCCATTTAATGGTCACCTTCCATCATCTAATGTTTGCCCTAAGATCTTCCACCATAGTCTTTAGTATGCACTATATTTCAGATATGTAACAAGTTGGGCAATAATGAATGAGCAAAATCTATTAGGGTCTATCTTCTTTATCTTTTGCACTCTACCACCAACATAGTTAAGTTTTGGGTTCCTAACAAATTGCCCCATGGTGAATGACTATGTCAAAGTGTTCGATCTTAGTAACTGTATAGTAACAATTCAACAAAATATTATTTTCTAAAATAATTTTTAAATTAAAAATTAATTTAATATAAATAACTATGTCAGTATTTCAATAAAAAATGGAATCAAACACAGTAACATGATCACAAATGGAATCAAATATGTAATCTCATTCCAACATACAAAAAGACAAGTGAAAGGACTACTAAATTGTCAAAGCCCTTCATAAAATCCTAAAAAAATCAACATTTCATTCTTCCTTCACCCATATAAATACTCTTACCCACCATTTTAAAACCAAATAAAGAAATACACCAACCATTTTATAATGGTGTTTAGTTGGCAAGTTGAAAGTAAAAAAGTAGAAAGCAAAAGGCAAAGCACTTGTTATTGTAACGAGGTGAATCTTTCTACTAGTAGTCCCAACTGTTGGGGCTATACGACATTTTAGGAGCTCAAATAGATAAACTTCAACCTCAACTTTATCTATGATTGCAACTTCATGCACTCTCTTCTTCTCAGCCTTCTTTCACTTCATTTGCTTCCTATCAAAACAAAAAGATATTGTATTTGGTTTTTGGGCAAATTAGGGTTCAATTTTGGTGCAAATTTAGGAGGGAATTTTTGGGTCCAAAATGTGTACTTAATTTGGGGTGGAAATTACTTGGCTAATACTTAAATGTCTTTTTGGGGGAAAAAAAGGAAGCTAGGTTAGCTTCTCAGTTAGCAACTTAATAAGCTTCTAGTTTTTGGACCAAAATTGGTCCAATTTTGTTATTATAGGAACCAAAATAGAATTTTGTATTTCAAAGAACTAAATGCGAACAAAGTGCATATCACATAGACCAAAAGTGAATTTAAGCCATTTATTTATTTTGATAATAATAAGAATAAGAATGGATAGAATATTAGAACGCACTAAATATATAATCAATTAATTACTAGATTTCAAAATATGATTGAAATAATGAGAGATATTGTGAAAACAATCAATCATTGGTATATAGATTAGGGAGGAAATGATATTATAAAAAACAAAAAGAACTTGAAAAAGTAGAAATAATCAATAATAAAAGATAATGCACTATCACTCACTGTCATCTAATGATGGTACATTGAATTAAAGATTTAGGAAAGTGAATATAGTTGACTCTAGAATTAGAGAGACAATAAGTCAATTTCCTATACAAACAATCAATTAAATAAAAGAACTTCCTTATTTGTTTAAAATTAATAATTATATATTTTGAATTTATATAAATTAGACATCGATTTACATAACTATTGATTTTCAAATGATTTTCAAATGATAATTTATTGATATGAAATTCACTTACTCTATATTTAAAGTATGGTGAGAGTGTAACACACTTGTGTTTTTGAGACATAAACAAAATGATAAGATTTCCTAGTAAGATAACAAGTGAGTTAATTAATATTTTTTATTTTGAATTGCTATAAATTAAATATCAATTTACATAACTTGTTGATATGAAATTCACTTGCTTTAGATGGAGTAACCTTCACTTACTATATATTTGAAGTATTGTAAGAGTGTAACACACTTGATTTTTAAGATATAAACAAAATGGTAAGATTTTTTATACAAACAATTAATCAAATAAAAGAACTTCCTTATTTATTTAAAATTAATAAAGATTTATTTTAAATTTATATAAATTAGATATCGATCTGCATAACTAGTTATTTTAAATTGACAATTTGTTAATATAAAATTTACTAACTCTATATTTGAAGTATTGTGAGAGTGTAACACTTGTTTTTTTTTTTTTTCTAAAGACATAAACAAAATGGTAAGATTTCCTGTTAAGGTAACATGTGAAACTTTTGGATGTTACTTTTTTATGAATAATAATAATAATAAAAAGTATAGATAAGAATTAGATCTCATTTTGATATCAAATCACGAAACAACAAATTGGCAATATTACCTCATATAAACTTAACTAGCTGGTACTTGCATAGTTTTAATTAATTTTATTTGATAATAATTTCTAATACAAAATTAGATTATAAATTATAATATATTCAAATATAAACCAATCATCATTATATTTTTACCTATTACATGCTATATAATTGATATAATTATATTCATGTTAATTGTGAAGGAATGTTATATTTCTTTTTAGTTGATAAAGTTATTATATTAATATTTCAAATTAACTAAATTTATTATTTTAATTTTTTTCATCTTTTCAAAAATATTTTTCCTAATATATTAATGTGAGAAATTGGAAAAATTAAAAAAACTAAGTAACTTAATCTTTTACATCATATTACAAAGTATTAATTCAGATCTGTACAAATTAATTTAATTAGAAAAATAATAATAAATGTACTTGACGTAAATTGAGAATCCATCATCAATACAACAACTATTCAAGCAGGTCTACTCCTCACAAACCCTAGTAAAGAAAGGGAGAGAAATTAAATTGTATCTACAGTAGGTTGGCTATAGCTATGTCTAGCGTGTAAGTAGGGATCTGCCTTACTATAACCCTATAAGGCCAACTGACCCATCAACATTGGCCCAATTACAAAACTCACACTACTAAAGTCTACTAATGGTCTAGGTATCATTATAGGTCTAATAGTTTGATCACTTAATTGACCTAATTTAATTAGTTATCATGACATTCATTTAATCCAATAACATATAATTAATTAAACTATGATAGGTCACATAGGAAATTCTAACAATTTCCCACTTTGACAACATAATTTTATAAACAAAATTGGATTACAATATGTGGCCACTATAATGAATGTTAACAATAACAAACATGACATTGTTACAACCATTTTTCAACCATAAATACTTAGTAATGCACATTATCATATCTGATAAAGATGTTAATGTCATATATATCTTGAATACTTATGTTTCAACGACCCAAATATAATATAGAATGTGTGAGAAACTAGACATACATATCAAAAAGTGATCATATGTATATTTTTACAAGATGGTCCATACATCCACCTAAGATACCAAAACAAGAATAAATCTTAACATAATAATAAGACAGGGTCTAAATGTCTCCATCAATGTGCCATCAAATAAATGTGCACAATCAACAATGTCATATAGGCATATATATGAAACATATGACAATATCATCAGTATTTTACTAATATCGAGGTAACAATAATAGTAGTTCATCATTTCAATGAGAAACATGAAACTCTACTAAGCTTGAACTTTGCAATATGTATAATGTTTACATGTCTTCTCTTTATCAAATTGATACTTAACATCAAAGTACTTGTACAGGAAATATTATCATTATTTTGAGAGAAGTACACTGTGACAATATTATCACAACATATGGTTAAGGTACTAGATGTGCTCTCTATTACTTTGAATCCAAATGTCGTATTTCTTAACCAAATAGCCTCACAAATGGCTTCACAACATGTGACATACTCTACCCCCATAGTAGATATTGCCATAATTGGTTACTCAATAGTTTCCATGGTATAGCTTCTATTATTATCTTAAAGATGTATGTAGATATCAACTTCCTGCCATCTAAATAATTCACAAAATTAAAGTCAAAGTAGCTTACAATAATCAGATCACCAAATCTGTAATAAGTTAGCACAAAGACGATTTGTTTTAATAGGTACTCTATAACTTTCTCAACAGTCCAATTTATCTGATTAAGATTACTCAAGTATCTCCCATTTGCACTAAACTAATAGTGATATCAAGATGTATAAATACTTAAGCATACAACAAGCTCCTAATAACAAAAGCATACAAGACCTACTTTAATCTTTATATTATTTTGAGGACATTGTATTTTAGAAAGAATCTCACCCTTTTGAAAATGTGCAATACTTGAAAAGCTCATAAAACATATTGAACCTTCTAAGCACCTTTTCAATGTCTAATTATTAAGACAAGTCAATAAGACCTTAGGATCCGTCACTATGGATCCATATGCCTACAATGAAAAAAGGCATCACTAAGATCCTTTGTATGCAAACAATATATGCTTTGTTTGAATCATAAGGCTCATAGCTTTGTTTTTAAGGAGAACATCATCAACATAAGACTAGAAACATAAATATGTTGTACCCAACTTAAAATAGATACATAGATATGCATCATTCTTCTTGAACCTAAGAGAAGCAATAATCTCAACAACATTGAGACATCGTTGTCTAGACATTTAATTCAAATCATATGTATGAATCTTTCAAACCTACACACTAAGTGCTTTTTACCCTTCTCTTGAAAATCATTTGGTTAGTTCACACAAATAGTTTAATCACTATTCAAGAAAGCCGTCATGCTTTTGGTGAAGCTCTAGGTTAAAATAAGCTATCAATACCATAACAACTTCAAATGAGTTTTTAATTAAAATAAGTAAGAAAATTTTCTATAATCAACATTCCCATTATTACCAATAAACTATGTTAATAATATTATATCAATGGGGTATATATATTATTAACACAACACTCTCTTGGATATAATCAAAATTTTATTTTAGCAAAAGTTTATACAATTGGTCCCATGATAAATGAATATATAGTTGCACAAAATTTCATGGCATTATATGAGCAAAATTGATTCTTACATAATTTTACAAATTGCACACAATAATCCAAAAAATATTCAAATATGCAAATGGTATCAAACCAGTCCACAAAAATTACACAAAGTAATATAATATGTAAGAATCATACAATAAATTTTTATGTCCAAATAACATGAGTAATATAGTTCTTATATATTAAAAATTTTAAGCACACACTCAGGCAAAATTCAAGAAATAATTAGGAAGGAGCAAAAAATTTTGGAAAAATTACAGAAAGTAAGACAATATGTAGAAATCTCATGGTAAAATTTTATGCCCAAATAATATCAAATTAGCAATTAAGTAAATTGGATAAAAAATATTTAAAATAATCTTATTTCCAAAAAAAATATGAAAAATATGCATTAAATCGCATTGGAGAATGGAGGCTAACAGTGTGATTGGAATCGCCATCCACCAACATCTTAGCAACACGTGGAGCATATACGTCATGCCCGCACTTGGGTGAGACATTTCCTAGCCTGCATCTCACGTTCTTCACCTGATTTCATCTATAATTAGTTTTCAAACCCATTTTTGACATAGTTTTAACCTGATGAAAATACTCCACATCCAACCATGTTTTTGCAAAATTCTTGCATGGGTTTCTTCACCCATATCATTCTCAATTAGAACCTTCCATCAATTTCAGAAAATTGAGACTTGTTTGAGCAATTGGAAAAATTAAAACTAACTCAAAATTCCAAAAAAATTCAATTCTAAATTTTGAAAAAATTGATGCTATACAATTTAGTTTTTGCAAAATTGATTAAGAGCTTTTGCATATTTCATTATTCTAGCAATTAAACTTCAATCAGTTTGAACAAATATTAAGTCAAACTTAGGAGCAAAATCCCCTACTCAAATCATGTGTTAATAAATATTTTATTTTTATATAAATATAATTATTTACTTATATATAAATTATGTAATATGGATAAAAGAGAAGATATTTTGAATTAGAAAAAAAATTAAAAAAATTCAAAAATTTTATCTATAACTTGAATCAGAGCAAGAAATAAAAAGAAAATTAAAACTTCTCACTCTCCCTTTGGTGATAAGTAGAAGATACTTCCTTCATAATGAAATTTGAGTGAAGATAAGTGCTATGATTTTAAAATATTTAGACGATTTTGTGTAAAAATTAAAATTAACTACTTTATTCCAAAAGATTTAATTTTTTTAATAAGAGTTCATGTATTTCCATAATTAATATATTATTTTAAAAATATATATTTTAAAAATATTTTTATAAAGTTTAAGAAATATTTTAAATGAAAATTATAACAAATACTTAAAAACGATGAAAATTTGAAAAAAAGAGACTATGAAATATCAAATGTAATGTTTGATATTTAAAGATATTGTGAAAATTTAAAGAGTATGAATTTTTAGATAAAAATGATCCACTAAATCAAAATTAGATATTACTAATCATGTGTTAATAAATATTTATTTCTTTATAAATGTAATTATTTACTTATATATAAATTATTTAATATGGATTAAAAAGAAGACATTTTAAATTAGAGAAAGATTAAAAAATTCAAAATTTTTATCCATGACTTAAATTGAAACGAGAAATAAAAAAAAAATTAAAAGTTCTCAATCTCTTTTTGGTGACTTGCCATGTAATGAGATTTGAGTGAAGGTAAGTGCCATGACTTTTATAATATTAGAAAGATTTTGTTTTAAAATTTAAATTAATTACTTTATGCAAGCATATTTAATTATTTAATAAAAGTTTATGTATTTTTATAACTAATATATTATTTTTTAAAAAATATATATTTCAAAAATATTTTTTTATAAATATTAAGAAATATTTTAAATTAAAATTGAAATAAGTAATAAAAAGTAATAAAAATTTCAAAAAGAGGATAAAGTTTTAATCATGTGTTAATAAATTTATATATAAATATAATTATTTTGATAGACATTGTATGTATTTGGCGCATAAAAAAAGCTAGTTTTTAATTTCTTGACTTGGTCAAACAATTTATTTTTCATATTTTAGAGGCGTTTGGTGCACTAACTTTATAAAAAAAAACTCTTTTTTAAGAAGCTATTGCAAGTAACTTATGACTTATTAAAATAGACCTTTATATTATTTTTTCCTAATTTATCCCTCTCTTTTTAGTTAATTGACAGTTCATGTTCTAATTAATTAGAAATCCTCATTTTTAATGCTTTATTTTTTTAATATCATACTATTTTTTATGCTTATTTTTTTTCACAAAGTCAAAGGGAATTAAAAAAAAACCTTATATATCATTACATATTTAGCATACGTTTATTAATTCAACATAAATAAATAAAATAAGTAAGTAAGTAAATAAATAAATAAATAAATATATAATGTTATAAAATAATTTAATTAAATTTTAGATAATTTTATTCTTATTTTAAATATTTTAATTGTATCAATATACTTTGACCTCAAAATAAATATAAATTAATTTATTCCATATATTATCAAATCATATTTACATGTCCTTTTATGTTATTTTATATTTATAAGCTAGCTTAATAACTAATTGTATCAAATACTATTAATACAATCAGCTATTTTATTAACTTTCAACTAACAAAATTGCTAATAGCTAGTTATCAGCTATCAGCTAGTTTTTTAGCTACTTGTTCCAAACAGATTCATTATCTATCAAAATATTTAATCATGTGTTAATAAGTAATATTTTGATAGACATGATTTGTAATATTTTGATAAACATTATCTATGAGAATATTACTAATAATGTATTAATAAGCATTTTATTTATATATAAATATAATTATTTAATATGAATAAAAAATAAGATATTTTGAATTATAAAAATATTAAAAAATAAAAAAAATTTATACACGACTATAATTAGAATGAAAAAGAAAAAGAAAATTAAAAGTTCTCACTCTTCTTCTGATAGCGAGTGGAACACACTTACTATATAATAAAATTTAGTGAGGGTAAATGCCATAACTTTTATAATATTATAAAGATTTTATTTAAAAATTTATATTAACTACTTTATGCTAGAAAATTTAATTATTTAATAAGAGTACATGCATTTTCATAATTAATATATTATTTTTAAAAAATATACATTTTAGAAATTTTTTTGTGGAGTTTAAGAAATATTGTAAATTGAAATTATAATAAGTATTCAAAAGCAATAAAAATTTCAAAAAGTGAAAGTATGAAATATTAAATTTAATATTTAATATTTAAAGATAATATAAAAATTTAAAGAGTGAGAATTTTTATGTAGACATTTTCTACTTGTTGACGATGAAATTTGGTTCGTATGGAGGACTCGAACTTCAGCCAACGGAGAGGAGTTCAGGGAACCAATGCTACTTTCGAAGTGCAGGAGAGAAAGGATCGAGAGGAAGAAGGAAAAGAGAAACATGTTTAACATGGTTCGGCTAAATCCGGACGGTACCGGACCCTATGTCCACGGTAGAGCTTTTTATTAATGTATTGAAAATAATTTACAGAGTTTCTGCTTACAAGATTTCCCTTTTTCTCTTCTAACAATGTAATCCTATTTATAGAGGAAGGAGGAGTTACATGCATTAATTACTAACTACAGTGGTGTTACATCAAACTATAA
>JANHAO010026186.1:0-11154 GCA_026873985.1 Saraca asoca | reverse complement strand
CACCTTCCCTCATCTCTAAACCCAGAACAGGCTTGGGATCCCGAAGAATCTCCCGTTGGCCGGATTTGGGACATAACCGAAATCCAACGTCAATAAGTACTTTTACTATTACTGGGCACACTTAGTGATATCAAAGGGTAAAAGTCTCTGGTTGAGTAGGCCAGACAGACATGAGTCAATCTCTGCTGACAATTAGTATCACCATAATATTTTATACTTATTTTTTGTGATAAAAGTATTAATTAAAATAATTTTAATATCTCATTAAAAGCTTACTGTGGGAATATTGACCCCATTTTTTCAAAATTTTTACCCCATATATAGTTATTCAAGATATTTCCCTGCTGATGTTTTGAATTTGTACGGAAAGTTGTTGAAAAAGTTGTTCTTTTGAATTATTTAATTGAAAAATCTTGGCGGAATTAGTTCTCTCAACTATAAAGAAGCATTTTCTTCCAGCATATTTCACATTGTCTTAAAAGTTTTTCTTTTTTTAATATCCTAAGTTTAATGACAAAATATTTAATATGTGTTAAATAATGTCTCACTCTTTTAATATAAAAAAAGAAAATTATTTTCTTTATTTTCTGATATATATAATTTTTTAAGAAAACATTGCTTAGTATTTCAAGCATTTCTTTGAGAAATTCAATAATTAAACCTTCAATTATCTCACAAGGTTTTTTTTTAATTTTTATTCTCTGTAATTAACTTTATGAAATCATAAAAAAAAAATAATAAAAAGATTGCATTGCGTCAAAAGGCCAACTCCATGAACTCTGAAAAGATTAATAAGAGGAATAGAAAAGGGTTCTGAAAATTTTGTTAATGCACACTTGAAAACACATGAATAGTGACCCGTATATAAACAATGATCCGGTCATTGTAACAGTGACTCACAAGTCAATAGTAATCCAAAAATGAAAAATAATTTGAAAAAAATAAAAAAAATTCATAAAAAACATAAGTGATAGTAACGTTTTCACTGTTTATTGACTGAAAAAGAAAAGGCTGAAGACATTATTGATGCCAACGTCTTCAATCAAAAATAATAGCATTGTCGTATAAGATAACATCTTTGGTTGAACGCATTATCACAAACAACGTTGCCCAAAAAATAACCCCTCTCATGGAAACAGTTTTCATCCTAGCCTATATACGGAATTACTTTTCAAAATTGCACCAGCCAGTTCAAAAAGCAAGTTATGCGCTTAGTCATAGAAGCATTGAGGGAATGCAAACCATTCAAATGGATGTGAGAATTGACAACCTATTTAATGGTAGGGGCCTTGGGAGAAGCTTTGGTTTTGCTAGAGGGCTTGGCCATGTTTAGAGGGACAAGTTAATAACCATCGTAGTCAAAGGGTGAAGCCTTGGTCGTGCAAGAGAGTGTGGCCACAACACAACTAGAGAGGTCAAAACATTCAAAGGGATGCATTGAGTGAGCGAATCCAGTGGGAGGAGTCCAATATTATGTCAGAAGGCATGATCATTTGAGTTGAGATGGTTTAGAAGGATCATTTCGAGATATTGGGGAGCTAGTGCATCATAGTTGCAAGACATACTTTATGACGATGATCTTGGAGCTCACATTTGCTTGTACACAAGCATATGGTGTTTGAGTTAGAGTATTAGACTACCCTATGCTCAAACCTCTCTAAGTAAAGGTGGGGAAGCCATCAGAGGATGCACTTGAAGTAGATTGTGATGGCCTAAATATCAGAGGATGTCACACTAGAGATGCTAAAGGGCATTGACCTTTGCAAGAATGGCTATCATGAGGTCATGAGGACCACATTGCTAGAAAACATCAACTCCAAAAAGACTGTGATGGCTGAGATGGCAAAGGGTATCAATTCAAAAAGGATTTGATTAGAGGCATAATGAAGTATGAAAGATTATCAAACCTAACATGAGCAAACTTGAAACCAAGAAATTAGTCATGTGTCTCGCATTAGTGTAATAGAAGGCATTAGATGTGGGGTGTTTTTGGTAGTAGAGTCTTGAACACCAAGCATGTGCACAAACCATTGAGGTAGTGAATCAAGAGCTATGAAGGTAGTGCATGCAAGCTGTAGGGGTATTAAGCATTCAAGTTGTAGAGGCAAAAAAACTCAAGTTTTAGAGAAAGCTCACTAAAGTTTACAAAAGCAGAAAAGTTTTTGATGGAGCCAACTTAAAAAGGTAAGCAAAGAGAAAGTTGAAAGAGAAGTAGATAAACAACATAATGAAGACTATCCTGATATTGTGTCAGGTTGAGGGTGTTATCCTTTATAAAGTCCCTAAGTGGCATTGCCTTAAGTAAACAAGATGGGAGTAGTTAAGAGAGAAGCTTAAAGGAGTAGGCTGAAAAGCCTTATAAAGAGTTCGAGGGAGTAGCTTAAGAAAAGTAGGCTAAAGACCTTTAAAGGATTTGTGTCAGATTGAGACATCAGTAAGGGCATTAACATTCTTAAGTGGGAAAGAATGTCACAAGTCAACATTATGAATGATTTGAGGGGCAAACATGCTCAGTTTGACAAAAAACTTTATGAAAAAATCAAGCATTGTACGGAGGCCTTGTGGCTCGAATTTGGGAGTGATCAAACTTGTATACTATTTTTTCAAAATTTCCTTGTTTTGGAGTATTTTTGTAATTTTGGTATGATTTGCTTTTCTAATTTGAATAGTGTTGACGTCAGATTTTAGTTATGCTCCAAACTCCGGCCAATGGGGGGATTCTTATGGGATCTCAAGCCTATACCCGGTTCAGATGTAGTAAAACAGTGAAATAAATAAGGATGAAGGGAAGAATAGAGAAGAAGACATAGGGTTTAATGTGGTTCGGCCAAATCTAGTCAAAGCTAGACCTTACATCCATGGTGGTGTGTTATTAAGACAATATTTTACAGTGTGTTATCTATATCTTGGCGGAGGGTTTTT
Organism: Saraca asoca; assembly: GCA_026873985.1. Taxonomy (NCBI): domain Eukaryota; kingdom Viridiplantae; phylum Streptophyta; class Magnoliopsida; order Fabales; family Fabaceae; genus Saraca; species Saraca asoca. The sequence goes on along the minus strand of JANHAO010026186.1, from coordinate 8,232 downwards.
CTAGAGAGAGATCCCCCTCAAAAGGGACTCCTTCCTCATACTTATAGAGGAAAGGAGGATACAATGGTAATTACATATACAGTAAAACTATTACATCAACATTTATTACACAAGATAGTGTATGCAAATCAAATCTTCTATTTTCGGCTATAGCAAACCGCCTACTACAGGTGGGGCCCCAATTGTCTATTGAGATAAGACATGACTTAGCCTTCTATCGGGCGTTCAGGTTACTGGTTATGCTTCACTGGCCAGGTCCCTTGCCCACTTCCGAGTAATGGAACTAAGGTCGAGCTCGCTTAACAGTCTATGAACTCGAGCTATGGAGATCACTTTGTGTTATGACTTAAGGTCGTAGTGGCCTGATCATGTCTTTGGGTTGGATTCTCTGTTATTTTTGGGTTAGTCCACTCAAGACCAATTTTCACATACAACATTAGCCCTCTAACTCTCAATTCGTTCTGCGAGTTGGGAGTTGAAACCCTTTGATTTCTAAACTATCAGTTTCTTCCTGAGACTGTTGTTTCAATTGTTTCAGACCATGTCTCCCATGGCACATGTCAGGTTGCTGTTGCTGAGTCAACTTGACCATTTTTGAGGCCATTAATGATGATGGTTGTGGGGAATGGTTTTCAGATTCTTTGATACAGATATCCCGACCCTATATAAGGCAGATGCAACCCTTTCTTATTTTTTCATTCTAACCATGGAGTTTTCCAATAGACCCCCACCACACTTGGTATTTCAACCATCCCCAGAGGCATGTATAGTCTGCTGCATATTCAACTTGGAAGACTTATCTTCCTTGGTAACATGGAAAGATCTCATATGGATCCCAGATTACGTCCTCATGGCCTAGCAATGAGGCAATTACTTGGCTAGCCAAGCTCTTGAGGCTTCTTGATGTGCTTTCTACAGGAGGTGCAGGTGGTTGAGAACTAAGGAATGTAGCACTGCCGCTGATTGTGCATTTGAAGAGTAGAGTTACGGTGTGCGATCCCTAGCTAACTGGAATGTGGTCCTTCATGGCTGATCCTTCTTCTTAGTCATAGGTTTCCCCTTTGTACTTTGCCTAGTTCTGTACATAAAACTCCCTGATGTAAGTCTGTCTTGTTGAGGTCATTTAATAAATAAAAATTTCTCTATTTTCATGTATGACTCATTTTGTTTCCTCTCGCAAACCCCCTGATTGGGGCCACTTATGTGATCTGCGCGTAGTCAGTAGATAGTGTGAGTTGCAAGCCAGAATGTTATCAAACTTAGGCCGATCTGAGTTCGTATGAGAGCTGCGAAGTGAATGGGTGAGCGATCTCATGCTCAGGGCGATCTTGTGCCCAAATAGATGAGTGTGCATGAAAGTTGTGACTTAAATGAGTTCGCATGAGAGCTATGAATCAATTGGTTAGCGATCTTATGGTCAGGGCGATCTTGTGCCCAAATAGATGAGTACGCATGAAAGCTATGACTTAGATGAGTTTGCATGAGAGCTGCGAATCAATTAGTGAGTGATCTTATGCCCCATTAGATGAGCGTGCATGAAAGCTATGACTTAGATGAGTTCGCATGACAATTGTGAATCAATTGGTGAGCGATCTTGTGCCCAAATAAAAGGGTGATCGATCTTGTGGTCGGGGCAATCTTGTGCCCAAATAATTAAGTATTTTCTAGCGTCTTCACGCCTCAGCGAGCTCGCAGCTCAATTGGTAAAACAAGTTTTATTTGGAGCATTTCCATGCCTCAGCGAGCCCGTAACTTGACTGATAAAGTGAGTTTTATTTGGAGTGTCTCCACGCCTCAGCGAGCCCATAGCTCAACTGGTAAAGTGAGTTTTATTTGGAGTGTCTTCACACCTCAGCGAGCCCGTAGCTCAATTGGTAAAGTGTTTGTCAATTCTTATCCGGATTGAGCTTTAGGGGGCCTCAACAAGGTGGAGGATTATAGCATGAAGCCTTCCATAAGGTTTGTGATAAGTTAACAGCGTGCAGACAGTGGACGTTGCTAGCATTGTAAAAGAAAACTTAGTATTAGTAATTGTATTCAAAATGCTTATAGATATTACAAATAGACATAAGAGTTCAAAAGATCATCCTAATAGTAGGGGACCGCTCTCGCTTGGTGTCCCGTCGGGATAACTCATACTGTTGCCTGGAGGGCTACACAATGTAATCATGCAACCGGCCTCTTTTGATTAGATCCTCAATAGCATCTCGTAGTGCCCAGCATTCCAAAGTGACATGCCCAAACTTGTTGTGATATGCATAGAACTTTCCCTGATTGAGTCTACACTTATTGGGAGTCTTCAAAGGTGGAGGCTTTCTGAAGTTCTCTTTGTCCCTTTCCATTGCGAAAATCTTATCCTGAGTGTCTGACAGGATGCTGCACATACTATGGCAAGTTTGGAATGGGGGCTTTTCATCTTTGGCCTTTTTGGTGGGCTGACATTCGGGGTCACCATTTTTGTTCCCACGACTATTTCTTTTCCTGCTCTGGGTTGAGCCACTCATTTCATTTTGTTACAAGCCGAAAGTCTCATCCCACCTGACTTGCTTCATGGCCTGTTCATTAAATTTGCCCAGGTTATCGACTAGGGACTTATACAAACTTTTGAACAACTTCCCATCCTTGCGGAGATCCGTTGAGATGGCGGTCAGGACAGCCTCATCTGAGGGTTACTCAACATTGTTGACTTTATGCTAAAGTGAGTAATGTAATCCTTTAGCGTTTCCTGCTTGCCTTGGAAGATTGTGGCAAGGTGACATAGGGGTGCGAGTTGCCTCTTTAATGCCCGATATTGGTTCAGGAATTTTTCCTGATACCCTTCCCAACTAACAATGCCGCGAGCTGGGAGGCTCTTAAACCATATTCGAGGGACTTCACCCAGAGTGGTGGGGAACATGTGACACCTGACCAAGGGACTGCAAGCTTAGAGATCCATCTGGATGTTGAACATATCCAGATGGTTATGCGGGTCGCTGTCTCCATCATACAATGGAATGGCTAGAACTTTGAGCTTGCACGGAAGGGATTCCTCTATGATCTCCCTAAAGAAAGGGGTTTGCTCCTCAAGGTGGCCTTGGCCATTTTGGGTCTAAGGGCACTCCTCCAAATTCTTGACTCTTTGAAGGAGCCCTTCCAACATGACATTCAAGCACCCCAGTCCTTGGCCAGAGATTTGATGGTTTAGTTCGCTATCCTGGCCATGCAGACGGTGACGAGAGGTCTGCCCCTGATTGGTTCCATTGGAACGCTCGGCCTCAGGCACAGCAGTGTCATCCTGCACTTGTGCATCTTGAGCATGTGTCTGCACCAATAGTGTGATTGTTTAGCTAACTGTCTCATCATGTGCTCTAGTTTTTCTTGATGCTGGAGCCAGGCTGTGGTCCGTCGACGCTGTTAGCAGCAAGAGCCTATTGCATCCAATTAGTTGTGGGGAGACCAATAGTTGTCCCGATGACAAGAGTAGTGGATGAGTCCGTTATGAAAATATGGCCGTCCGAAGGGCAGGGTTGTGCATTTAAGGCTCTGGTGGCCCTTCCCTTGGCCATTATGGCAGAAATGAACTAGAATAGGTGAGATCCCCACAGACAACACCAAAATGTTAATGTCGGATTTTGGTTATGCTCCAAACTCCGGCCAACGGGGGGATTCTTATGGGATCTCAAGCCTATACCTAATTCAGATGTAGTAAAACAGCGAAATAAACAAGGATGAAGGGAAGAGTAGAGAAGAAGACATAGGGTTTAACGTGATTCGGCCAAATCCAGTCAAAGCTAGACCCTACGTCCATGGCGATGTTTTATTAAGACAATATTTTACAATGTGTTATCTATGTCTTGGCAGAGGGTTTTTCTAGAGAGAGATCCATCTCAAAAGGGACTCCTTTCTCATACTTATAGAGGAAAGGAGGATACATTAGTAATTACATATGCAGTTAAACTATTACATCAGCATTTATTATACAAGATAGTGCATGCAAATCAAATCTTCTATTTTCGGCTACAGCAAACTTCCTACTGCAGGTGGGGCCCCAATTATCTGTTGAGACAAGACATGACTTAGCCTTTTGTCGGGCGTTCAGATTACTGGTTATGCTTCACTGGCCACATCACTTGCCTGCTTGTGAGCAATGGAATCGAGGTCGAGCTCACTTAACAGTTCGCGAGCTCAAGCTACGGAGATCACTTCATGTTATGACTTGAGGTCATAGTGACCTGATCATGTCTTTGGGCTGGATCCTCTCCTGTTTCCAGGCTGGTCCGCTCAGGACCAATTTTTGCATACATTAAATAGAAAAGCCCATGGTCAAGTTCCTTGCATTTTTAACTTTATGTCTATATAAGATGGTGCAAAATCTCCACCCAAAGTTATGAGAAAATGCCTTATGTCAACTCATAAAAAGTATGTCTATTATTGCCTCATGGCATTTGGCTCAAAATGCTCTTTAGGGGGGGAGTGTTAGCAACTTATCGAGGGTATAATGGGGCTTTGTCGAGTGCTCATCTATGGCTTATTGGCACTTAGTCTAGGGTTCTTAGGAGTATTTTGGCATAAAGCCTCCCCTACATATTCAAAATTATGTAATAAGGTATATGTCAATAAAAAGGAGTTATCTCTTTCCCTATTCATTTGTCCCTTTCCTATTGTGCACTATAGACTATTTATATATGGTGCTCTTAAGGCTCTATTACTTCGATCTACAAGCTTATGTTGCTTTCTGACATGCTGTGCATAGGATTTTAGTTTTGTGGATGACAAAATTTTTTAATGCCCTATTTATCTATCCAAGTGTGGCTTGAGTTTGTTGGAAGGTGGCATGTTGGCCAAGAGTGGCAAGCATGCACCACACGATTTTGACTAAAGGACTATTGGCCTATGACACTAAGCCATTGAACACACATAAAAGAAACTAGGATCAAATCCAAAATGCCTTTTTGAACCAAAGGCTCTTAATAGTAAATATTATGTGTGAGTAATAATTATTTTTGTGTGGTATCAACTAAATTTGTTTATAGGATAAATTAGCTCAGGCTTAGTCAAAACCCATGAAAATTAATGGGCTTTTGAGTTTTGACCTAGCTTCAAGCTTATACAAATTTTAGCTCATTTTTTAAGTAGATCCTTAGGCCAAGATCATGAACAAAGCCTAGGCTTAACTCATAGAGTTGTTATTACTCTACATTGTTAAACTTCATAAATAACATACCAAATTACTAGAAAAATTATATAAGATTACAAGAATAAAGAAAAAATCATGTAATTTGTTTGATTAAAATGTAATTTTTTTAAAATATAATAGACAAAAATGCTTAACATAGATTTTAGTTTCATTTTATTATAGACTTAATAAGAGGTAATATTAAGATAGTGAGTATAATATACACAAAAAAGCATATAGGTGTTTTATCATTTCTATAGATTTTTTAATAACTTCTTGTAACACCCAACAGTGTTAACCTGATTAGAATTAGGCATAGGTTAGTAAGTCAACATGAGGGCCAATTGATCTTTGTGGACCAGTTGAGCTGGTCAAATAAGTCCTCCAGATTGATTAACTGACTAGTGTTAGATTGAATAAATCCCTAGATGCTCGAGATTTGACAAATTAAAATCCTAATATGGCAAGAGAGTCCTTGAGAGTTGAAATTCTATCAAAAGAAGGTCTTCGCACATCTTGAATCTAAATTGACAAAATAAAGGTAAGTAAATTGAACCAAAAACTTAGATAAGTTAATTTCATCTCATCTTTAGTAAATCTTAGTTTTTAATTGGTGAAACTCTACATATATTTAGAAATTTGATAGGCAACCTTGGACTATTAGTTTTCTTCCCTTTTTTATATCAATGATGTTGAGGTTTGCACTTAAAACCTTGAAAAAATTATTTAAACTCCTTAGTATTAAGCTATATCTAGTGACTTTATACCATTAGTTAGTTACTACTTAGTCATGAGAAACTTTACATCAACTAAAATTGTTAGGTTGTCTTTTAAGATTTATAGTATTGGAACTCACAAAAATTTTAGTAATAAATTGTAAAAAAAATTTTGTGTATATCAAGCATTACTCATTAGCTATTTAGTAACTTCACAATGTCATATCTCAAAAGGTGACATTTGTTTTCCAAAATGAAATATTTGGACATCTTTTTTAGAGGATGTGTATTAATGCTTATCATGATCTTCTTCCTTTGAAAAATATCATGAGGCTTTTTTAGTTTTTCTACTTTCTTTCTTTTCTTTTTTATTCATATGTCACTCCCACTATTAACTTATTCTTCAAGATTCACTCTTCATTCCATGAAACCACCTTCTCTGTTCTCTTTGTCTCTCACTAAAACTCCAACCAGCCTAACCTTTGATGTGTCTCAACCTTTGCTAAACACCATTGTTGTTTCCTCTAATTACAAGCACATGAGTTAGGTTCAAATTGATGGAAAGCTTGATGTAGATATGCTTAATCAGACTTGGTTGATTGTGAGCTTTACCACTACACCATAGCCTTCAAGCTTTGCTACCTCACCATATAACCTCCAAGCTTTGTTGTTGCACTATTTAACCTCTAAGCCTCTATCATTGCATTCTTTAGTCTTTGAGTCTCCACTATTGGGCCATGAGTCATTGTTTGTTGCAACCCATTCCACCTTAGTGATATAAGTTGGCTTTGTGAATTAATTCAACAAGAAAACATGCTCAATTTAGGACAAAACTTGATATAAAAATCAAGTATGAAGAAGTTATATGGTGCAGATTTGGGAGCAAATGCATATGTGTATTATTTTTCCTAATTTTTTGTTTTAAAGGTATTTATGTTTTTTAGCATAGGTTGCTTATCCAATATGAGTAGAAAAGCACATAGTCATAATCTTTGCATTTTTATCTTCATATTCATATGAGATAAGGCTCTTAGATTCCATCTAGAGCTATAAAAAAAAGCTCTTATGTTAGCTCATAAAAACAATGTCTACTCCTTCTAGTAAGATTTTAACTTAGGATGCTCTTTGGTGGGCATCTTTGGTGGCTTAAGTGGGCACCATGGCATGAGCTAGGGTTTAAAATGTGGTGGCTTGGTATATCCTTTACATACTCAAAACTATATAATAAGGCATATATCAATAAAGTGTAATCATCCATCTTCTTATTCAATTGTCCCTTGGCCACTATGCATTAAAGGCTACTAATTATGTAGGGGCATTCTTAAGGCTTGGTACGGGCGACCACTTTGACTACACATTTATGTTGTTTAGGCATGTCAAATGTAGAATTTCTTTGTATAGGCAACAAAATTCATATTACGTTATTATCAATTGAAGTGTAGCATGAGTTTATTGAAAGGCTAGCACATTTGTTGGCTAAAAATTGGCAAGCATGTGCCACACATCCAAGAAGAAGAGCTACCAACTTAAGATAGTTGGTATTAATGTTTAGTTGCAAGAACGCAGATTGAATGGCCACAAGAACTTGACTTCACACAAGGTACTAGTCTTGCTAAGCACTAGGGCCTCGCTAAGCTTACAAGGAGGATGAGTATGTATAGACATGGTATGCAAGTTAGATCGACTGATTAGTCAAATAGTATGAAAGAGTTCTCATCATGTCAAGAATGATAATTGGAATTGATATAACCTTTCTAAAGTTATTTGAAGGATGTAGAAAGAAGTGAACACTTGTCAAACTTATGAATTGAAATTGTTAAGGACTTGATCAAATTGGGTGCAAGAGGATGAAGAAGCTTTAAGTCAAGTTTGTGAGAATGTTTCAATTGGTGGAACATAATTGGTGCATCATGTACAAAAGTGTGTAGAAGTTGGTGAGCTTGTCTTGTAGTGCAGGGTTCATTCTTTCACAATAGCATTTGAAGGAAGCAAGCCATTTGAAGAAGTGAGAAAATTGACAACCTATCTAGTGGAAGAAGCATTAAGAAAAGCCTTATCCATGCTAAAATATGTGACCACAACTAGAGAGTTGACACATCTAAAGAGATTGTTAGCCTTAGAGTAGACATTGTTAGTCTTAGAATAATCATTTTTTAATCACTCTAAGCTATATGTTTGATTTTGATGTTGAAAAACAATATTTTAGAAAATGATATTTTAAACATTCATTATTTGTAACTAACTTTATTTTTGATTTCAAGTTACAACTTAGTTCAATGCAAATAAAAGAAGAACAATTATTATGTTATCTTTTATTTTTATCCTTTAGATTTTGTTGTAAATAATTTCATTTAAGAGATA
>JANHAO010026185.1:0-11153 GCA_026873985.1 Saraca asoca | reverse complement strand
AAAATGCAACTAATAAGTAAAAATTAACTCCAACAATATGAAAAATTATGAATAATTAATTAATTCATAACTAAAAATATATACTTACTTAAGTGTCCAAGCAAGATATGTGACAAAAAAAACAGTACCAAAATTAAAGTCCTGTTATAGGTATTTTCCGAACAATGCAAATTGGGCTAACAAAGGCCTAACAGGACATAAGTCCAACCAAAAAAGGCCCAAATCGTCCAAGAAACTAAAGTCACTCAGCGAAGACACTAACTCCCATCCGTGAGCCCAGGACGCAAAACGAGGTCAGGACAGCAACCTTAGCTCGCTAGGGATGAGTTCCAATTTGCTGGCCGAAGCAAGTCAGTCAACACAACCTCAAGTCGCTAAGATAGCGAGCTGAGCGTAAGTGTGGATACCTAGTCAACAGTTGGTAGCACATATTCCCAACCGAAAGGTCAGCTCCTAAAACTGACACATCAGCCGCTAACAGTTCTACAATAATTTGTCTGACATTTATTGCCCGACGCCAAGCATTAATTACCCGTAGCGGTGGAAATGATAGCCTTACTATTTATCAAATTATAATTGTAACCCTCCCTACTTCTATAAATAAAAGGGGGATCATTGTAATAAGTAAGTGAAAAATTACATGTAGAAACTCTACCAAAGTAATGAGAGAGCACTTACATAGTGAAAGAGCACTAATATTATAGCTCTGTTCAACTAAACAGAGAAACCACTGTGTATTAGCAATACAAGCCACCATGGACATAGGGGCCATACTGACTTTAGTCAAACCACGTTAAAAAGCTTTTGCGTCCATTGTTCTTCCTCTTGCTCACTTTCTTTTTTGTTAAAACTTGTGTTATCAGCTTGTAATTTGGGATTCAATAACTGTTCTAGTTGACTAAGATTTGGGTTTATTGAATCAAATTTTACTGTCAACAAGTCCAAAACTACAAAAAAAATAATAAAATAAGATAAATCAATTAATCCATAAAACACGTAATAATTAAACAAAAATAACTGGTAAAAATGTAAAACAAAACTGTTATAACAATTTAATCGATTTAGATTTGTGAAAAATACCTTAAAAGTGTAAGAACTAAGCTAAGAAAGTAAGAAATAACTCTAATGCGCCACATGAAGCTAAAGGAAATCAAGAGTAAGTGACAAATCATGCACCTGAGCGGTATAAAAGTTATTGAAATTTTCAACAAATTTTTTAATTGAAAATCCGTCATAAAATTATTTTTGTTAGAAATAGTGAGAAATATTTTTAAGAATTTGTACCCATTTTCCAACTGAATTTCTGATAGAAATAATTATATGATGAATTTTTTAATATCTTTCTAATGGATTTCCGTTATTGGTAACCAATGGTCTTTTCATTACCATATGATTTTCTGATGGATTTTTTATGAAAAATCTGTCAAAATTTGTAGAAAATCATATTATTTTTTGTAGTAAGAACCAGTAAGAAATCTTCAATGTTATGACATAAATGTTTGGGACATATTTCTAGAGATGATGTAAAGACTTATAAAAGAAGGGATCCCACATGATCTAAATTTCTCAAACTTCAACATGTGTAGATTATATCAAGGAAAAACTCCTTACTAAAGCTAAGAAGGGGAAGAGAAGCAAAAAACAAAATACCTTAAAACTGATTCACACTGAAATTAATGGACCCATTTTGCCTAATGCTATAGGTGGCTATAAATACTTCATCACCTTCATAAATGATTATTCCAAGTTTGGATGGGTGGAGTTGCTTAGTGAAAAATTTGAATCAATGGATGTCTTCAAGTCATTCAAGGTTACAGCTGAACTCAAACTAGGAAAAAAAATCAAATTTGTCAACTCTGTCAGAGGTGGTAAATATTATGATAGGTATGATGAGACTAAGAGAAACTCTGGTCCCTTTTCCAAAGATCTATAGGAATGTGAGATCAAAGTGATTTACACCACCTAGGACACCGAATCAGAACAATATTACAAAAAAAAGAAATTGAATACTCATAGACATAGTGAGATGCATATTGGCTCATTCATCATTACTGGAGTTCCTGTGAGGTGATGTTGTCAATACTATCGCATATATTTTGAATTCAATTCCAAGCAAGTTAGTGCCTAAAACCCCTTATGGGTTGATTTATTAAAGAAAACCTAGCCTAAAGCATTTCTATGTTTAGGGTTGTAAAGCTAAGGTGAAGCCATGTATTCCCTTTATGAAGAAACTTGATTCAAAGATAGATTATGGATTCTTTATTGGCTATTGCAACAGCTAGAAAGGCATCAGGTTCTACTATCTAACTCTTTTAACCAAAGTTATTAAATCTGATAAAGTCATTTATTTTGAGGATAAGCTGGATAGTGATAGTCAAGCATCGTGTGTCGTGACCTTCAGAGAAGAAATTTAGTAATCCCATAAGTACCACAACTTGATGAGTCATCTTCTGTCATCCCACAAGTTGATCTAGTGCAACCAATGGTAAAAGATGTAGAGTCGTAAGAAATAGTTAATGAAATTCCCTTGAGAAGCTCTGATAAAGTTCACAAACCAGTAATCTCTTATGATTATTTAGTTTACCTACAGAGTATGAATTTGACATTAATAATGATTATGATCCCATTACATTTTCACAGGTCATGTCCGGTCCTAACTTTATAGAATAGGTTAGTGCAATGAAGGATAAATGAGCTTCAATGCACAAAAATCAAGTGTGAGATCTAGTGAATTGCCTGTTAGTTGTAAATCGGTTGAATGCAAATGAGTCTTCAAGACCAAGAGGAATGCACAAGGTGAAATTGAGAGGTACAAGGTTAGACTTGTAGCAAAAGGCTACACTCAAAAGGTAAAAAAAAAAAAACCTTTTTACCAATATCAATTAAGGACTTATTTCGAATTGTTATGCTGATAGTAGCTCATTTTGACATAGAATTACATCGATGGATGTCAAAACAACTTGCTTGATTAGTGACCTAACAGAGACAATAAACATGAAACAACCAGATAGTTTCCAAGAGAAGGGCAAAAAACACCTTGTGTGCAAATTGAAAAAGTCCATATATGACTTAAAGCAAGCATTTGAATAGTGGTATCTCAAGTTTGATGAGATAGTGGCTTCTCTTGGGTTTAAGGAAAATAATGCAGACCAGTACATCTATACAATGATGAGTGTGGGCAATTTTGTGATCATGAAACTATATGTTAATGACATTTCACCTTGCAAGTAATGAACTGAACCTATTGACTGAGACAAAGCAAATGTTGTCTATGCATTTTAAAATGAAAGACCTTGGGTATGTCACTTTTGTTTTAAGCACAGAGATTTATTGTGACAGATCCTGGGGTAGACTTAGCTTATCTTAGTGGCTTGTACATTGAGAAAGTACTAAAAAAGTTCAACATGCAAAGTGCTCTTAAGTATCTGTACCAGTGAAAAAGGGTGAGATTTTTTTCAAAAGTCCAATGTTTTCAAAGTGATGAAGAAATAGTAAAGATGAAGAGTGTCCCATATACATCCGTCATAGGTAGCCTAATATATGCTCAAGTGTGTACACATCCAGATATAATTTTTGTTATTATTGTAATAACTTGTTAGTATTATTTTGTTATATATTATAATTATTATTTTGTTAGTATTATAATATCACTCATTTAACTTGTATATGATTACTATATAACTTGATAAATTGAAGTCTTATAAGATTTTAACGGCTTTTAAATAGATATATTTTATTATTTTTTATTATAAAAATATTATTATACTTATTTTGTTAATTTCATTCTAATATATTTTATTATATCAAATATATAAATAGAATAAAATATTTATTTTATTTTATTTTATTTTTATTCTCACTCTGTTACGTTGAAATAATTTATTTACACTGGCGCACAAATTAATTCAAATTAAAAGAAAAGAAAATAAAAGAAAATTTTGTTGAGGAAAAAAGAGGAGGATAATGTGCGGTGGAATTGAGTGGATTCTTTAGCTTTGATTGATTCATAATTCGTGGGTTACTGTTTGATGGTCAACGATTCCCAAAAGGAATGGACGCATATCGCATGATCGCCTTTGTTGACTTTTCTGGACTTTAACGTCTGATTTGACGCGCCACGCCCAATGCCTACTTTTCCTCCTTCTCCCAACATCAACATGTGCTCTGGTTTGGTTACAAGGAGCTCAATTTCCACACAATTCTCAAATATAAACTATTTTTTATTAAAAATAAAATATGATTTTATTATTAATTAATTAATTGAAATTTAGAAAACATTTTAATGTAAGTAGCCTTTATTTTCTAGGGTTGATATTTGAATTGTGTAATTCATTTATTAGTTATCATTATTCTTGTAATTATTATACTTTCTTCAAAAAGAAAAGTTCACATGGGTTCATGTGGGTAATTGTGCAATAAACTCTGAAATCTTTTTCCCTCCATAAAATCTGGCTTTTGTCACTTCAACTCTTCAAATTTCAATAGCTATGAATTGTAATCTATTTTAATTTCTTTGAATTTTGTCAAAATTAAAATGATGAGTTTAATTTATTACCTACTCTAGAAAGTGTAAAGGCCAAGAAAAGTATAATTATGGTGTAGAAAACTGCATTATCAAATAATAGATCAATTCATATAAAATATATATAATCAGAAATCTGTTTTAATTCTTATTAAATAGTATTATCAAAAGTAAAATAAATTCACTTTTAATTAATTTTCTATAATAAATTATGCTCAAAATGGTGAAAGAATTGGGTTTGCCTTTCCTTGTTTCGCCATACACATTTTATGTTGGATAAACTTATTTTGTTTTGTCATTATTAATATCATTTAAATAGAAAAATAGACAAAAAAAATTTAAGTATCATGAGATTTATAATTTTATGTAAATATTTACATATCAATCAATTTTGTATTTATATCTTTATTAAAATTATTGAAATTAATATGATTAAACTAAAAAGTAGAGAATCATAATTTAAATGTTTAATGACAACAATTTTCTCTTTCTTCCCCCCTTCTTTTTCTCTAACTTAGATGACAATCCACAATTGACGACTGGCAATTTATTATTTGAAAAGAAGTTGTGGGGAAGGCAATGAGGAAATTAAAGGCAGTGGCCGATGTGTTTATCTCTTTGAAATGAAGCAAAGGATTGAGATGTTTGCCTAACATCACCTATTTTAAGTCTTTAATTTTTTAGTTAGACTTGATATATTTTTATGAAAAATTATAATTTTTTATTTTTTTATAACAAATTTTTTTATATAGCTTTAAATGATGGGATTATAACTTTTTGCATAATATTTATTGCAAACAAATTCCATATATATTAAATTTTTACAAGAAATTGTAAATTTTTTAAGTATTTATTGAAGCATAATCCTAAATTTTCTATCTATAAAATTTCTTTTTTAGATAAATTATTATAATTATAGGGCTAAATTAATGAAAATCACAAATACTTCCATTTTATATATATATATATATCTAACACTTCCTCCTCGTTTAAAATCAAAAGAAATTGATAATTCAATTTATTTAAAATTAATTTTATATGTAAAATTATTTATGAATTTAAATATAAATGGTTTGAATTCTAATTTTTCCTATTACTAAACAAAAGGTTAATCAAAGCAATATAAGTAGGAATTTTAGATATATATATATATATATTTTTGGCATAATAATAAGAATAATAATGTTGAAATTGGAATCAATACTCTTTTACAAATTATCTATGTTCATCACCCCAAGCTAATTGCACTCAATGGTTGAAAGTTTTATATATATATATATATATACAGACATGTATATAATTGGGAGTGATTTAATTCGTATAAAAAGTAAGTTTTTGTGAGAAATTAAACATTTTGAAAAATAACTTTCTATATGAATTTCTTGAAAAATATTAAAAATTATTTGATTGGTATTAAAGAAGTATAACTTATCTGAAAGTAGATTCACGTGTGATATTTAATTTAATTATATATTTATTAAGAAATATTATCAAAATAATTAAAATATTCTACATAAATTTATATCTTTTTTTATCAAAATACTCAATAAATTTTTAAAAGATAACTATTGTTATTATTTAAATTTTATAAGAATAATTTTATATTTTATTTAATTAAAAACTCAAAATATAGAACTTATTTAGGGAGGTGGCTATATAATTTATGGGAAATAAAAAATTTTATTTTTTAAATTAATAATCAATCAAATAATTTAAATATTTTTTTATTTTTGAAAAGTTATGTTTTCTGTTAAACATTCAGCAAACCAATTTACTTCTTAATTTGGGACTACCAAAGGTAACTTGGTGTTTAATTTATTAATTTAAATGTGAGAGTTGTACATATACACATAAAAATTATTTCAAAATATATTAAAAGTAAATATAATATTGTATTTATTTCTTTTAAATATATCCTAACTAAATTATTATACTAATTTCAGCAAAGACGTTCAATGAATGTGCAAAGACAACTCAATTAAAAGGATATAGTAAAGCTTGACAAGACAAACGGAGGGCTAGCTAGGTTCATGGTTTGAAGAGCCTAGTGAATGCAGCCCGCAGCTCTTCTAAATTAGAAAAAATAGAAATGTGTTAAACATGAAGAAAATGGACAAATAAAAATAATTAAATAAGAAAAAAATGTGGAACTAAATTTTGTTATCAACGTGGAAGAATATTGTCAGGGTACGTAGCTACGTTGCCCTAATATTATAGGGCAAAAATTTGGCAGCTTCACATAATTTTTTGAAGATCCAATCAAATCAAATGAATATTATTGTGGGCGTCAGAGGCTTTTAGGTTTCGGATATCAATTTCCTACCACGTCTACCGAAAGCAGATTCTCTTTTCCAACAATAATAAATAATGATAATAATATAAGTGATTATTTAAGTATTATTAATTAAAGTGTAGGCAGAACGACTCACATTTATAAATGAGGAGTGTGGTTGCATAAAAAAAATAAATTTTTATAAAAATTTAAACTTTTCAGAAATATAAATTTGTGAAATTTTTAATAACTATTTAAAATTATTTAATTAATAATAAATATTATTACAAAAGGAAGATAAATAAATAACTTCTTATATTTTATATAAAATAAAATTTACTAAAAATACTACTTATTTTATTTTATCAATTAACATGAATCAAATAATATATTCTTCTGTTAGTTCTAACAAATTATGAACTTATTTGAAATTTTTTTTATTTTTTTATTTTTAAAAATTATTTTTAAAATTAATCTAGTAATTTTTTAAAAATTATTTTTAAAACAAAATTTTAGAACAAAATTTTTAAAATTATTTTTAAAAATAACACTACCAAACAAGATTTTTTGTTTTAAAAATATATTCATGTTTTTAATAATAAAAAACTATTTTTAAAAATAGTAATCAAACAAGGTCTATGTTTCTCATTTAACTTTCTATTAATCAAATAATTCTTAAAATATAAAAAATTATTTATCTATCTGCCCTAAATAAAAAATAACTTCCTATTGGCATTTTTAAATATCATTATCAATTGAATAATTTTAAGTATTTTTTAAAAAATCCACAGGATAACTTATTTTTTGAAAGTTTAACTTCTCGCAAAAACTTACTTCTTATGTAAACAAAACAATCCCTTATCTTCGAATAATTATTGGAAGAATCAATACAATGAGTAATAATTATGTTAAAATTGCTAGAAAATATTAACTAATAATCAAATTTGCATATCAAGTCAAAAAAATATCTAAATCTATACAAAATAATCAATTTGAGAAAATTATTCTGTATCTTTAATGAGGTTATTATAACTCTATTTAGGATATAAATAGGGACCTATCTTGCTGCAATACAATACGATGCTGTAATCCTTCTGGATTAATGAACACGTTATTATTAGTCCAGTTACAAGACTAATATTATTAAAATTTATTGTCAATCTATATGTTAACTTAGACATGATAATACAATCACAATCTAAATTAGCCTATTCTATAATATTTTTATGATATTTTAATAATCTAATTATAATATAAAATTCAATTATGATTGTATAGTATAAGAAATTTTAACAAACTGATTATTAAAAAAATATTTCAAAATTTTTTCCGAGGAAGGATGGTCAATAACATAAGTTACTTACATCAAGAGATTTGAATCACAACATTAAAAAGTTGCAGGACTTCTACAAATTTCATTTTTCGGTTGAATCAACTGCCTTAATAAAGCAAAGTGAATTCTGTTAGTTATTATATGCTCATCTTCGCAAGATCAGACGGCAGTATTCTATAAAAATTAGGATACTGTCGTTTGAATGTTTATTGATTATTGAATATATAAAAATTAGGTCAAGTTAATTATTAGTCCTTTAATTTTTAATTTTATTCTTATATATTTTTTAAAATTAAGTTATTAAAATTTATTTTTATTTATCATCAACTATTTGTGATAATTAGTTTATATATTTATGCACGCAGTTGTCTAATATAATAAACATTATTGATTTATATAGTTATATTATAACACAAAAATAAAGAAAAAAGATCCAATCACAAAATTATTCAAGAATAAAAAATCTTAATTTTCTATTTTAATAAATTTGATTTTATTGTATTTAATGTTTACTTCAAATTATAATAATTTATCATTTTAATGAATAATTCTTTAATATTTTGTCACGTAATTGTATAAGTTCAAAAATATTAGTCACGTCAAATAATTGTATATGAAAATCTCTAGATTAATAAATGTAAAGAACTAATTATAAATAAAAATAAATGTTGAATATCGAATTAAAAGGTAAAAACAATATAAAAAATTAAAAATTCAAACAAATTATATAGACTCAAAATTGAACTTTATCTTACATAAAATAAAGAGATTAAATTATAAAAATTAAAACCTCTATAACCAGCCCTTTCAACTATTTGCAATCCGAAATAATCTTTCTTAGATTATGGACATGTATGTATGATCCATATGTGCCTTCATAAGTAGTGCATTTAATTCCCTTTTTATTAGTTTTTGTATAAGAAATCTAATGAAATGAGTCATATATCTATCTCACAACTAATTAATATTTAGGAATATATCACCATTCATGGAATCTATCACTTATGAACATCGGAGATCAATAATATTTATCTTTGGAATTTCAAAAGATATGGATTAACATCACTTTCTTTGTTACAATCCATCATTTGATGATAAATAAAAAGTATTTTTAAAGTATTATTTAGCTTCTTTTTTTTTTTATGGGTTATGTTCATACAATTAATATATAGTTTAAAGGAAGTTTCTTCTGATGATTAAAAAAAAAAGAGGGTTGGTCCAATATGTATAAGAAAAGGTAAGTAGACTTTTCTAAACCCTTCTAGTTGGGTACATATACTGCATTTACTTTTTTTAATCAAAAATAAATTATTTATGTTTAAGCATGAAAGTTAACATCAAAGGCTTGTATACCACCCAATATTATTTTAGAAAATTTTTTAATATATTAAGGTCGAATTTTATATATAAATAATAACAAATATTTAAGATTATTATTAATCATTTGAGATAATATTTCAATACATATAATATGTGTTAAATGACTTTCTATTTCTGTTATAAAAGAAAAAAAAAACTGAGATTTCAATAGGAACAATGTATGCATACATGCACTTTTAAATTAATAAAATTTTGTAACATGTTAATTTTAAAGGGATTCCATGTTATCTAAATCTGATCCAATGGTTTCCACGATTGTGTTTTGCATACATACAATTTTATTAAGTTAAAATTACTTTTTTTTCTTATCATTTCATTTAATTATTAAATTTTTACAATTTAAAATTTTTGAATTGGATTATTTTTTTATTTCTAATAGAATATATTTTATCATTTTCTTATTAGATTTTATTAGTAATTAATATATTATTTTTATAATTTTATTTATTTTTTAATTACATTCTTATAATTTAAAAGTTTTGAATTACATCCTTATATATTTTTATTTTTAATTAGATATCTTTTATCATTTTCTTATTAAATTTTATTAGTAATTAAGATATATGGATAATATATTTTTAATATAATTTAATGATTTTTTTATATAAAATTTTCTTACAATTTTTAGTAGTATTTAAGTGACAAAAAATAAATAAAAATAACATATTATATGTTTATATCATTTTTTGATAAAAAAGATAAATTACTTATCTTTTATTTTATAAATTATTAATAGATAATTATCTATATACATAAATTATTAATAAAATTTAATAAAAAAATTATGATAAATATCTGATTAAAAAAATAAATATGAAAATTTAATTTAAAACTTTCAAATTATAAAAATTTAATTAAAATTTAAATAAAATTATTCACCAACATCAAATCATAAAATGACAGAATTAAATGGCCTTCCTCTGAAAATGACAAGTGGACCATAGAATTGTAGTTTATTCAAATTAATTTAAATAACGAGAATAACACTATATATATATATATATATATATATGTGCATGTGCCCCACAATCTGTCAATCACCGTTTAGCCCACTGTCAATAATGTCTCCTTTATATACCTCCACCGTGTTAATTATTTTAAAAGGAAAATTAGTGGTTAATTTGTTGACTTTTTATTTTTTTTTCTCTCTCCATATGTATGTAATTTTATATAGAAAGATGCTGCATGCCTAGAGATTTCTCTCTCATACAGATTCTTTAAAAGGGTATTTTTTATTATTATTGAATTTATAGCCACAAAACTATCTAATAATTAAGATTTGGCCTTTTATCTAAATAAGAGAAAACTAAAATAGTAAAAACCTTTTTTTTCTTGTTTTCCTTTGTTGTCAACCTTTATCATACCATTTAATCAATGGTGGGAAATTAAATATTAAAACCTCTTGTTGAAGAAAAAAAGTGCAAAGTATAAGAATAAGAACAATTTTATTTTGGTGCAACTTCTAAAAAATTCAGTTAAATAAAGTAATGTTTCACAACAAAGAAAAATTGAAAATGCTATGAACCCACGTGTTTTTGTTTATCCAATCATTGATTTTGAATATATAAAATAATATAATAAAATATATATAATCTTGTAAAAATTATGTCAAAAAATTGTGCATTGCTCATGAAAAGCTATTACAC
>JANHAO010026184.1:0-11154 GCA_026873985.1 Saraca asoca | reverse complement strand
TTTTAAATATAGGAATTATGGGTGTTAATGGGCTGTTACAAATTTATTATGGGTGTTAATAGGCTGTTACAAATTTATGGATAGTATTATTTCTGATTTATTTCAGTTATGTTTTTCTTGTATTTAAAGGTTGTCAATATGAATGAAAGTACAATGAGTTTTCAGCTTTCTAAATATTCTAAGTTCCTACAGAAACATTTCTCATTTTCCTTTTTGAAAACTTGTTACGTACTTCTTCAATATCATAATAGTTGCATTATTGTCACAAAACCTCAAACTTAAAGAGTTGACTCTTTTCTATGCACTTACCGATTATACAATTAATAGTATTCAATCTTTAAAGTCATGTAGATCACCAACATGTCTTCCGTGATAAATCAACTCAATCAAAATTCAAAACGCAGTCGCATCTTGAAGGTATATGGCTTCCTTTATTAAGCAATCTTGTGCTTCAAAGTTCAAACCCATTACTTGCAGTGTACACATACAGATACGGTACAACATAAGCTAACTAAAAAATATCCAAGTCCTTGTGTTACAACCATCCATGAATTTAATGGTGAAAGGAAAAATATATTAAGGTATTTGTTGGTTCACAGGGCTAACGAGGCCAGAGGCTGCTCTGACCTGATCCTCCTCTTTCTGAGCCGTTCAGCGATGATGAAGGCAAGCTCAAGAGATTGCGATGCATTGAGTCTGGGGTCACAGTGTGTGTGGTAACGCGAGCTCAGGTCATCAAAAGTGACCGTCCTTGATCCGCCAATGCACTCTGTCACATTCTGGCCCGTCATCTCTAGATGAACTCCTCCTGGATGGCTTCCTTCTTGCTCGTGCACATCAAAGAATGCTCTCACCTCCGCCTATTTCATTCAACGAAAAAGTTGGTGCTATCAATAATCAAATTTCAATACTACCATAAAAATATTCATATTATCACAACACAACCTGAATTAAACTAATTCCAAGTGAAATTAGTTAGAGTAGAGTATATGAGATATTATCATGTGTACTGTGTTATTCTTGAGTGATTTATTCCAATTAAATGACAAAATGCTAGGTCATTCCTTTCTCTAAGTTGGTGAGATTAATATTCACAATCAAAATGGACCCTAATGTCCAATCATACCTACTTCTAATAAAGAAAGTGGAATGCAAACGAAACCAACAAAGGCGTGTCTTAATAAAAAAAGAATGGCAGGACTACTTCACTTGGATACCTTTACAAGCACAAGCTGACCTTTCCTACCCACTTCTCTAGCTTTTGAACTATTCCACCTTAAAATTTGGTAGCCACCATTCTGGACTAAAGCTAAAATATAAAACCTTGATAAAAGATCATTTGGCAGCCCTCAGCCACTCACGCTTATTACAAACCATTATTAAAGCCAGAGACAACGCATCAACAACCATTTAAAATACATATACTCAACTACTTCATTTACAGTCAAAAGTCCATGATTATTTTCTAATCTTATTAGTTTTCCCTACTTCCAAAATAGATGTTTAAAAAAATTTAAAAAAAAAAAAAAACTTGTGAATAAGCAAAATGGTTTTATGCTCACTTTCATCCTAACATGAGGATTACAGAAATAGCCATCTAATTTAATCCTAAAATGTTTATCAACATTAACAGAAACTGAGCAGTCATTTATAATCAGTTAAGAGATTATAAGATTTACATACCCTGATAGCATCAAAAGGGCGAGTTTTGAGACCGCAAGGGGCCTTGATGGTGTTGCCATGCATAGGATCACTGACCCATGTGACAATTTGCCCTGCTCTGCGTACAGCCCTGATCAGATGTGGAAGCTTTACTCTCATATTCTCAGCTCCCATCCTTGCTATCACAGTTATTCTCCCTGCTTTGTTTTGGGGATTCAATATCTCAATGAGTTTAACAAGCTCATTTGGATCCATCTTATCACTAACCTACAACATAAGAATCAAAAGTTGAATCACCAGAATTCTAATAGACTATCCTTTTTTGTAAATTTTTCATAAAATTAAGGTTTCAGGGTTAGTTCAGAAGAATCATGTTCTAACCTTAATTCCCAGTGGATTAGCAATGCCTCTTAAAAACTCAACATGCGCACCATCGAGTTGTCTGGTGCGTTCCCCAACCCAAAGCATATGGGCAGAGCAGTCATAGTAAAGTCCAGAAGTTGAATCCAACCTAGTAAGTGATTGTTCATATGGCAACAACAAGCATTCATGAGAAGTCCAGAATTCAGTTGTCTTCATTATAGGATGGTCCACGGTAAGCCCAGCAGCAGCCATGAATCCAAGGGCCTCATCAACTCTGTGAGCAAGCTCTCGATACCTGCCATGCCATATTTGATTAGTGTTTTTCCAGGGCTTAAGTCTCTAAATTGTTAAACATTTTCAGATATGCATTTATTTGACGATCATCTATCATAATAATAGAAACCACTCCGATAATTTTAGGCACAAATATATTAGCTCAGCATATCTCATTATTTATGACTCATTCACAGAAACGGGCAAAAAAGTTGAGGTTTTCTATGTCAATTACAGACAACATCAATCATTTATCAGCAATTATTACAAAGCTTCGGGCCACGATAGTCGTACAATCGATGCCAGCCAACAACCACGGGAAGTAGCTGTGGCAGCCAATCATTCGCATATGAGTAGAACAATCAACAGTAAGTTGTCTAACAAGTTAACACGTATCAATTTAGGATCACTTATGATGTTATCTCCCATATACAAAAATAGCTCTACTTCTTTAAAAAAAATTTTAACCCAAAGGAAGCCCACTCAGATTGTCTCGAAGCGAAAATGAAGAAAATTTACAGAGATTTGTTCCATTTGTAGACACAGGATCAAATTTTAACCAATGAAAGTGACAAAAATTATCTTCCTTAAAAATAAAACGTGTCTGTTGGTCGGCCCAAAGGTTCGAAAAAGTCAACACCGACTAAAGAAAGAATCCAATTGAAAGAGGCAAAAAAAAAAGCAGGAAAAAAATGTGAAGATGAATTTTGATTTACCTGTCTCCCTGCTCGCTGTGCTCTGTGAAGTCCAAATTCCATTGAGTGACCCTCTGCATAGCAGCATAACCGCCGGTCGCAAAAGCCCTCAGAAGATTGAGAGTGGCCGCAGATTGACAGTAGGCTCTGATCATCCTTTCTGGATCCGGAATTCTGGATTTCTCATCAAAAGCATCTCCGTTCACGTTATCTCCTCTGTAACTCGGTAGCTTCACTCCGTTCTTCTCCTCAGACGGCTCTGATCTCGGCTTTGCAAATTGACCCGCCATTCTTCCCACCTAAACAAGCATTACCCAGATTCACAGTTCGGTTATTCTTCAATTTTAATGTATAATTCACACCAAAATTTTGATTTTTTACAGTTAGACCGAAAGATGAAGGAAAAATTATGGACCTTAACAACGGGCACTTGTCCTCCAAACATCAAAACAACTCCCATCTGAAGAAGAATCCTGAAGGTGTCACGAATGTTATTGGCATTGAACTCCTTGAAGCTCTCCGCACAATCTCCACCTTGTAAAAGGAAAGCATTTCCCATGGCAGCCTCACCGAGTCTTTCCTCCAAGCTCCTAGCCTCTCCGGCGAACACAATAGGAGGGAACGCATCCAGTGTCCTCAACACTGATTCCAGCTCCTCCTTATTCGGGTATTCCGGTAACTGAAGAGCCTTCTTGGATTTCCAGCTGTCGATGCTCCATTTCCCCTGACCTGCGTTCCGAACCGTTGTGGTGGTCGGTGCCGCCGCCTGCGGCTTTGAAGGCTTGTCGGAGACGACGGGGTTTTTGGCAGGCTCGGCGGCGTGTACGGCGAAAATGGAAGGGGTGGATGGTCTGGGCCTGTTGGGGAAGGAAGAATGGTTGAGTTTTGAGGAAGATAAGAGGGAATGGCTGGGAATTAAGGATTTGGTGGGAAGAAGAGAATTGGTGGTGGTGACAGCCATTGTCGTTGGAGGCAGCCGGGATGTCTCTCTGACAGATGGGGGCTAAAGAAGAGAGACAGCAAGAGATTTGAGAGGAAGGGTAGCTGAAGAGAATAGGTGTGGCGTTTTATAAGGAAGCGGCTGTTTTATGTCCGGTGGGGGTGTGAAGGTGGTGGGGGTTGGTGAGGTTTTGCTGTTTACGTAAATTTGCTACTTGTAAAATTGTAGTCTCAAGGGTATTTTAGGGAATTCAGTGATGGGGTTAGCCAAAAAAGGCAACTAACTTGATTTGTTTGTAGACAGTACTGTTGTTCACCTACTATTCGCCGATCATGCGGGAATTTAAGCCAAGCTTGAGACGGTACGCCATGTATATTAAGCCTGGCCTAGCCCAGCCGAATCAGCCATATTTAAACGTGTTTGACTTTTTGTTTTGAGTATTCATTAATCACTGCAATAAAAGATAACTTCTGCTTTACTGGGATTTTAAACTATAGTTAAAAATTTAACCAAACATACAAGAATTCAAACTATAATTTACAAGCAGAGGAAGGAAGATCTTGGATAAAACACAATCAGCCAAATGTCAATAGCTATAAAATATTAATAAAATATTACAATATGAATTCATGTTTCAATCAATTTTAATGATTATAGTTTGAGATGGAGTAATTAATGGGAGGGAAGGATATTTTAGTTTGGAAGTAAAAAGTAAATTTCATAATGCAAAGTTAATGCCTGGTAAAGGTGAGCACTATTCGAATTGAGATGGATTTATACAAAAATTTCAACCAACCAAATTCTGTCACCCAATATTAACTAAAACTGACTAAAATCGAATCATGCAATTTTTTACAATTTTAATCGAAACTTTTCGGATTCAATAGAGATGAAGAAATAAAAATAGAAATTATAGGTAGCAGAAATATTTCGCCTTTGGACTCGGTTGGCTACCATTGCCTAGCCGGAGCCTGTTGATTCTACCTGTGACTATCCTGAGCCACTAGGCAGTCAATTGCGAACACGGAACATAGGTGCAATGAATTGAATTGAAAAAAGCGTTGCAGTTTAGACATGACACACGTGCAATAGGGCGTGGCTGACTTATCTAATTGACAATAATACCCCTTGTTTCAAAAGCTAATTGAAAATCTCTATTATTACTGTTTGAGCTGAAACTCGAGGGTATGTCCAACTCAGCCACCTACCTCCCTCCGCCCTACTTCATCCACTAGCTTTCCACGACCTATCAAATGAGACTTTCTATCAACGACATGTGTCATTCGATTCACTTCGTTCTTTTCCACTTAAGAATACGGCAATGTTCATGAATGTAAAATCATAATCTTTACATTTAGGCTAAATTATTCCAACCTCCTTTAAGATTTCGAGTAATTACACACAAAGTTTCTCTTGATTTACAGAAATTAATCTAACATTTTTTATTTTTATTGATAAAATTGTAAAGACATCCCTTATCATTTGACCTCTTTTCAAAAGGTGACTTTTTTGTTAATATTTTCTGAATTCCATTTCTATTCGTAGATCTTGACTGGTTGGAAGTGTCTGCCACAGTAATTGTGGACGAATTTACCTTCCAAACTTCAAATGCAATTAAAACACCCAAGATTTAAAGGAGATGGTGTTGAAATTGGAGCCAGATTTAAAGGAGAATGTGTTGAAGTCGGAGACATTTGCAGATTTTAAATTGATAGTATTTGACAATTTTTGTATATTTATTGTGTTCATTTTGCTAGTCTTTTTTGTGTTGTTGATCAAGTGGAATTATTCTAATTTTACATATTTAAAGCTTTTAATAGAATGCCATAATGTCATTTAATTATATATTATAATTTTGAATAATGACATAATGCCATGAATTATGTACTCTAATCTTTTATAGGTGCAATTTATGCAATGAGATCTAATGAACAACATTGTGCTTAAATTTAGTGTAATTTTGATCAAATTTGTAATAAAGTAAGTGTAATTTACTATAAATCTATTGTTAATTAATTAATTGCAATATTAATGAAAAATTTTCAAAACTGGGACAAGTGTAATTAATTATGATAAGTGTAGTTTAATATAAAAATTGTTATTTAATTAATTGTAATGTTAATGATTTTTTTTGTATAATTGGAATAAGTGTAATTAATTATGGTAATTGTAATTTTATATAAAAATTATTATTTAATCAATTGTAGTGTTCATGAAATTTTTTGCATAACTAGAACAAGTGCAATTAATTAGGGTAAGTGTAATAAAAATTGTTATTTAATTAATTGTAATGTTAATGAAATTATTTTCAAGATGGATATAGTGGTTTAGTGTTAAATATTGTATTAAGTGTAGTTTACGAATATCTTCCTAAATTGATACACAAAAACATCTATATAGCATGGAGACAACAACAAGAAGGCACATATGAGCCAAAATCAGTTTGAACCAAAATCAATCCCTACTATGCATTGCTAACATGTTCCCTTGCATATAATTTTTTCATAAAAACCATCTTTTCTAAATTTTGACCGGTGGCATATATGGACTATATACAATCTAACAAACAAAAAGGCCATTGAATAAAATAATGCACTCTAAATTTAATAAGACAACACTTGCAAATTATGGTGCTCAACCATCTATATTGCTATGCAAATTGTTTACATTATCAAAACAGAATGTTATAGTGGCCACAACAGATATGTCTATGTGGGAACCATAACATATCCAAAAAGAATGCACTTTGTACATGTGCATATGGATAATTACATAATAGTTTCTAGCCTAATATGTACAATTCCCATTAGATGACCTTCATCTAACACTGCTTTATCCAAACTTCATTGTTAAATTTCTTCATCCAAAAGACAGAACACTGACTCATCCAAAAAGATAGAACAAGCACATCAAAAAGACATAACTACCACACTAAAGTGCAACCCAATCATTAACTTGCTGGGGGTGGGGATAGGATTTTCAATCCTTTCAACTTGTGTACTCCTAGAAGCTCCATTTTTTAGCATCCATCTTCTTTCTTCCATGACTTGTGCCTTAAACTCCAAAGGACCTATGCATAGAATAGTATTATTAATTTTTATACAAAATTACATAAAACTCAATAATGTATATGAAATTACCTTTTTTTCCTTTCTTCTTGGCTGGCCCTCCTTTGCAAGTCCTTTTATTATGGGCCATACTCCTTGCACATGTCACATCTCATAGTGTTGGATCCACGAGCATCTCTACTGCTAGCAGTTATTTCATCTAGACACCTCCTTCTATGCCTCTTAGGCCTACCTCAAACTCTTCTTAGATTAGGTGGGTCTATGGTGTGAAAAACAATATTCTCAATGCCAGATTGCTTATCATCCATATCAAGCATAGGATGAACAATTTCTGTATATGCCTTTAAATATAGCTCCTTAGAGTGCCAGTTAAAGCAATACCTTTGGATGTTTGCCCTCTTATGGGCTACACATACACAACACATGCTTCCATTGAAACCCAAATAGTTATTATGAATTGCATCCACAAGTTTTTGCCCTCAAATGACCATAAATGCAGTATACCTATCCCTGACTTGATACTCATAATCACTAGCACAAGTCACATTACAAAGCCTCCTATCTTGCATGGTTTTATCTATAATTGCTCTTACCCTAGGTGATATGTAATGTTCCCACCCACACCCATTTTCAAACCTTTTGTGCAACCTTTCCACCAACCTAATTGTTAAAGACTCAACCAAAGCCAATATAGTCTTCCCTCATCCTCCCTAAGCTAGTTATTAAAAGACTCACGAATGTTGTTATTGACATGGTCATGCTTAGAGTTAGGATCTCCTATGTGTCCAACCCATATGTCTATAGGCCTAGCTACGAGCTAATCTACAATACTTGGTTCAATGGCCCTAATTTTGTCAATTGCTTTTTGAATAGGAATTGATTATATGCTTTTGTTGTAGCATTGAAGAAAGGCCTCAATACCATATCTAGATATTTCTATTTAAAATTGTTCAATATATGGTTGCAATAATATTTATGCCTTTCATAAGGCATTATAGATAGCATTGCTTGCTCAAGACCTTGGATTGAAGGGAAGTGTTGACGTCAAAATTTGGTTCACACGGAGAGTCCCAAACTCCGGCCAACGGGAGTGAATTCGTGGACCTAAGACTATCTTCCAAAATGTGAAAGATTAAAGGAGAGGAAGAAGGATCAAACTGGAGAGAGTAGAACAACATTTTTACATGGTTCGGCTAAATCCAGGAGGTACTGGACCTTACGTCCATGATGGAGCTTTTATTAATATTTGAAAAAAGATTTTTATGGAGTTTTAACATACAAGATATCCGGCCTCCTCCCCTCTTCTAACAGTGCATCCTTATTTATAGAGGGAAGGAGAGTTATATACATTAATTACAAGCTACCGTTGTGTTATATCAAGAAATAAATGTGAAAGACAAATAAACTCCTACAATTCGATTGCTGTAGGCTTCTTTCTATGGGGTGGGCCCCTCTTATCGGCTATAGACTAGCATTTGTATATGTCAGTCTCGCGTCCTTGCATTATCAAGCGAGATGTCCATCCTCACGAATTGGGTTCCTTAGCTTAGGGGTGCTGTGGCAAGTCGCATAGCGAGCTCATTGCTGTCACTATAGCGTAGCGAGCTTGAGCAGGATGGTCAACTACTTAGCGAGTCAACCTTATGACAACCTTGTTATGTCATCTTTTAGCGATGAGCGAGGTGGATCTTGCTGGGCGTCCTTAGTGGGCTCGTGCATGTCTCATTCTTTGAAATCGATTTTCACCTACAACATAAGCCATTTAACTCTCAGCTCGCTTTGCAGATCGAGAGTTGTAATTTTTTCGAGGCTTTATTCGTATCTCCAATCTGAGTCTTTGCTTGACCGAGTTGTCATTTTAGACTTCTTTTTTGTCTATTCATTCTACTTTAGGGCATGCTTTCTTCTATTTGTAATTTTTAGTTGTTGGCGTGATACTGCCATTTGTTTTGGGCCATTAGATTAAGATCACCCAGATATCTTTTGGATTCTTCGATAGATCAGGCTGGTTTTTTTTTATACCCTGAGGGTCTTCTTCTTTTTCCTCAGAGGAGTTTAATGGAAGAAGCTATTGAGCCCTTGGTGTTTTAGGTGTCTTTGCTTTCAGTGAAGCTTGTTGAGGCATGGATGACCTGTTGCAGAGTGTTAGGAGGCATGGATAGCTTGTTGCACGTGGCTTTGTTGCAGGATCTATCTTGTGGGCTCCTGGGGAGTCTTGTGCTGATTTTGGATTATCTTCCCTAGCTCTTTCCATAGAATCTAGTGTCGCTAGCCAAGCGCTTGGTGCCTTTTTGGATTGCGTTAGGTCTGGTCCAAAAGGAACCGCCGACTGGGTATGGGAAGATTGTAGGAGTGGAGTTGTTGGTCTTCTTGCTTATGGGAGTTTGCTTTCTTGTATAGTCAGCTCTTCACATTCTTGCCAGAATGGTAGTATTAGGCTTTCAAGCTTTTGCCTTTGTTTCAACATTTCTTCTTCTTCTGATGTAATTTTGCCTCGTTAAGGCTTTTAGTGTATGAGTTTTTCTGTGCAGCTTCTAAAAGTTGTATTGGACGCTTCGTGCACCATCATTTGCATATTTCAGATGAGTAATGAAATATCTTGTAAACAATCGGCTGTGCTTTTGACTTTCTACTTTTTGCTTGGTTACCTTTGGCAAGTAAGAATCAGGTCGCATGCAAGTTGCCACTGATGAGTGATCATGTGTGAGTCATGACTTTCTGGCTGCATCTTAGCTATGGATGTCCATGTTGTATGAGAGTTGCAATGAGTTTATTTTAACATCTTTGTGATGCAATGAGTCTGTTGCCTATTATTTGGTATGAGTGCATTGACGAGGCAGGCTCGGGGCCTGTCTCACCCTCGGTTTAGTTTTGTTTGTGTTGTCATGAGGTAGGCTCTGGGCCATCTCACCCTTAGACGCAAGGTAGGCTCTAGGCTGTTTCAACCTCTAACAGGTTTTTTAGTAGCGAGATGACAGCTCGTCACTAAGTGAGGTCCCACGTTCGTACCACAACAAGCTCGTTGCTCAGTCTCACAGCAATCTCGTTACTCAGTGAGGTAGCAAGCTCATTGCTCAGTGAGGCAACAAGCTCGTTGCTCAGTCCCACAGCAAGCCCATTGCTTAGCGAGGCAACAATCTTGTTGCTTAGCCTCGCAGCAAGCTCATTGCTCAGTGAGACAACAATCTTGTTGCTCAGCTTCACAATAATCTTATTGCTCAACCTCACAACAATCTTGTTACTCAGTGAAACAGCAATCTTGTTGCTCAGTGGTCGAGGAATTTGCACTCTTGGTCCCAGTTTATAGGATATGGTTTGCTCTAAATGTATCAACGGGATAGGTCTTACGCTATCTCACCCCTGGATGAATCCTTGCAATAATGGAGTGAAAACTCGTTGTTCGAAAGATGCTTTTTTGGCCAATCGGTTGTAAATTGCATTGATTCATACAACTTCGAGATTGTCGTTGATCTCAAGAAGATGTTATAGGATTAGAATATGGTTCTGATGAAGGGCTCTGGCTATTAGCTAGCAATTCACTGGGCCTATTGAGCTCATTGCTCTGGCGATTTTACCACGTAATCCTGTAGTCAGCCTCTTCTGATGAGGTCTTCAATGGCATCTTTTAGTGCCCAACATTCTGAGATGGTGTGTCCAGCCTCATTGTGGTAAGTGCAGAATCTACTTGGATCTCTGGACTTAGTGGACACTCTCATTGGTCTGGGCCTTCCAAAGTCTTCATTGTACCTTTCCGCGACAAAAATTTTATCTTATGTGTTTGACAGGATGCTGTAGCTTTCGAAGTGACCTCCAAGTCACTAGGGCTTTGCCTTCTTCGCAAGCTAAGGAGTGGGGTCATGACTACGACTCTTGTCGTTCCTTTTTTTGCTTCCGGTGGGACCATTGATGTTCTCTTTCTATCGGGTTCCTTCGTTCTGAAGATTTCTTCCCATCTTATTTGTTTGGTGGCTCGCTGATGTGTTAATTCTGTAAGTGCACGGTGTAGTTGTAGCTAGTACCAGCAAATAATGGTCGATCCCACAGGAAAGCTATTTCAAGTACTAGAAGCTTTACAACTCAACTATCTAAATCAAATAAAAGAAATAGATAAAGAGGAATGAAAGAAAGAAGAACAGAAAATAAAAGAAGAAAT
>JANHAO010026183.1:0-11158 GCA_026873985.1 Saraca asoca | reverse complement strand
GTTAATAAAGTAAACATCCCATATTATTACTTTTTAATTTACATGTGATTGATGCGAAATTAGTCCAAACCGCAGATAAATAAACTGTAATCTATCCTAAATAATATCAACATGCAGAATAAAGACATATGACATGTTTCGAATTGAATGGCTTCCAAACTGACTTTAGGTGGGGGGTATATATATAGTGCATGCAAACTTGCTTGTTTAGCAACGAATTAAATTAAAAAACTGACTTTTGCTCCAAAATAGCAAGTTTTATCAAAAGTTTTTACCTTTACGTCAATTTGATTTTGGATTAGCTTACTTTTTACTCACCCTATAATTCTTTTTCACTCTTAAATTTTTTCATTTAATTAATATTTTCATATTTTTATGGGCTTTTGTTAACTAGAACCAGTATCCTTAAGCACGTTTGGAGGATAGTACAAGAGAAACATGATAATATATTTGAGCCTTACATAAAATAATATAATATATTCTGATCCACTCATTTTAGATAGTTAATATAAGATAAATTAATCATCTTTCTTTAAATCTATTACAATATAATATTATTAGAGTAAATTAATCATCTTCCTTTAGACCTATTACAATTGTACATAATAACAAAATTCCAGTAATTTGTTGTTTATCAATTATCGGGATTTAGGTTATTTTTACCCTTCTTTTATATAATTTTGTGTTCGTTTTTTTTTTCTATGCTATTGAGGTTGTTTAGTCTTCTCTTTCTTGTATCTTCTCTATCTTGTATGTTAGTGTAAACCACTCAGATATGCTGTCTTTGTATTCTATCCACGGTTTTCGGTGTAACAAAAAAAATAAATAAATCAAGTAACACTTATTCTGAAATAATATATATATATATATTATTTAGTTCATTTCGAATTAATTATATTTAGGTACATAATAGAATTAATTAAATGAACGATAAGTATTAATTTTAAAATTTTCATATACAAATTTTTAAATTTTTAAAATTGGTGGAAATAAAATTTAATTAATCAAAAGATTTTTTTTATTTTCACAGCATAAAATGCACTTTGGAATTGCAATGAAGCATAGGCACTGCAAAGCAGTCAAAATTACAATGACTATGCATGTTCTTCTGAACCATAAAAGCCATTTTTTAAACATGATGTGGTGGCATTATCATATCAATTTAATTAATCATTTGTTGTTAGATACTTGTTGATTATTTTTTCTCGTCTTGAATTAAAGTTAATGTCATAGTCATCTTTTTTTAAGTGAATATGGTATTGTTGACGTGCGAATTTGATTAACTAAAAAGTCCAGAAATCCTAAACTGCAATTTGAGTATAAGAGAGAGAGAGAGAACAGGGAGACACTAAGAGTTTTTAATGTTGTTCGGTCAAGTGTAATGCTTTACATCCACATTTATTTTATTTCTCAGTCTTTTGCTGAGTATTTGTATTTTTTTTTATTTTTCATCTCTCTTGTACAATGATTTCAACCCCTATTTATAGTGGTGATGAGTTATAATTTGATATAACGCAATAATTGAAAAGAATCTTGAATTGATATTGATTACCTCATGGATAAGGATTGATGTTATGACAGATAATAATGGATTTCCATTAAAATAGGAAACTGAACGGATCTCTCCTGAATTGATCATTGAGAAAGTGTACTTCAAGCTATGGGCTAAGCCTTGTCTCCAATGACCTGAGATTACTACTTTGACCTTTGTTGACTAACGACCTGAGTTCGTATCTGGCAACCTGATGCCTTAGTCCAGGGACCTCAATCTTGAGTGAGCTGGGTCCTTATCAACTAGACTTATCCATTTACCAGCTCATTTGTATAGTTCCAAAAATACCTACAATATTAACCCCCCAGCTCTCAGTGCAATCTGCAGACTGGGAGCTATAATTTATTAGTAAAAGCTAACAATTACGATTTGCCATGCCGTCATTTAGACTTTTGTCCTATCGTTTCATCTGTGCCAACCCATATCATCATTGCCGCATTTAATGTGCATATTTTCCCATAGCCATCAGCATGGCAGCCTTTCTATTCATTAGACCATTAGAACGAGAGCAGTTAATTAGTCTCTAGACCTAATGGTGAGACTTTTTAAGCCATATAAGGTGAGGAAAACCCTTTTTCCCTCTCACTTTTAAAAATTGACACTCTACTTCTTGCTTGTCTCTCAAGTTCACAAATAATTGCCATGATTCCTCATTTTTTCTGCTTCACAAAGTTTGCAACAACAATCTTTAGATTTAGGTTACTAGAGACCAATCTTACTCATCGTTTTCTTCTCAAAGTTTATCTCGTTCCGTTGATACAGTAAG
This sequence comes from Saraca asoca, assembly GCA_026873985.1. NCBI lineage: Eukaryota > Viridiplantae > Streptophyta > Magnoliopsida > Fabales > Fabaceae > Saraca > Saraca asoca. The sequence goes on along the minus strand of JANHAO010026183.1, from coordinate 8,840 downwards.
TTTTATTAGACTCTAAGCTTTTGCTTTTCATGAACGTCCTGCTTTGTGGGTTTATGATATCTTATTGCTTGGAGGGTTCGATGGTGTGTGTTTGTTAGTTGCTAGGAAATTTTGTGTGTTGGTTGATTCTGTTGTATGCTTGTTCATGCACCTTTTATTGTAGGCATGTGATTTGCTTGATAAGATGCCTGTAGTTTGGGGTTGTAGATTGTCAAATGTAGTTTTCTACCTGTTTCCCAAGTTTAGTAACCTGATGGGTGCATTAGTCAAGCCCCCCATGTTTTCAGTGATCTGGGTTTTAGTTGTGGTGATATGAGGCATGTATAACGTGTTGCATAGGAAATTCCTTGTTTAGCAAATAGAAGCTTTAGCTATGGTCTGCTTGTAGCGACCTAACGATTCCTTCTTCTGTCTAGATATCTATAGCTTATAGACGTCGTGGTCACTAGGTAGGGAGTGCTGATGATTCTGACTCTCTAGCTTGAAGTGAGAAGCTGGTTCATTTTATAGATGAAGTGGCCTCTGGGAATGGTGAGGTTGCTGAGAAGTTTGCTACTCGTCCTGATCCCATTGAGGGCTAGGAGGTCACCACTACTCAGTGGTTTCCAGATCGTATGGTGTTTAATCACCACATTTTGTCTATCAACCTTGACGAGCTTAGGGGCATTGTTTTGACATGCCAATTCCCTAAGGGCTGTCGCATCATGGCGCCCTCATCTGATGACCACATAGCTTATCCTCCTCCAGGATTGTTGCCGTCAGCACCTAGCATCTTAACACTGGGCTTAGGTTCCCAATCCATCCTTACGTCATTGATTTGCTTAATAAACTGAAGCTTTGCCCTTTCCAGCTCACTCAAACTCTCATTCCTAGCTTACCTCCCTTGCACTCATTTACCTTAGGAATAACCTCCTTTCTCCTTCGGCAAGCATTTTTTGCTATCTTTATAGAATTAAGGGAACGGGTTAGCTAGATGGAATTTACTATCTCTCAGCTTGATAGACCAAGTACTAGAGAATTTTGCCATAAGGTGATGCTAAGGGCAAGTCCAATGTGGGGAACTATAAAACCCACTGGTTTTATGTTTCTTGCCCATCTCTACATCATCTTTGTAATTTTGGTTTTGTCTTTACCCCTGGTAAGTAGCTAAAGATGTGTGAGCTTGCATGAATTCACATACTTATTTCATTTTTAATTTGACATTCTGTTTCATTTTGCAGATAGAGCTAGTAAGTAGAAACTGACATTAGGGGCTGAGGAAGTTGAAATGTTAGGCCAATTTGCTACTGTGGATGACCTTAAAAATGACCTCAAATTTGATGTGGACCTTCTATATTCCCACAAGCTTACTCTAGCCATGAACGTCAATAAAGCTAAGGAATGGACTCTTAGCTTAGGAAGAGGATGAAAAAAAGATTGAGGGTAACCTGGCCACCATGACAACTGAGGTGTTTGAACTAAAAGACAGAACACAATTACATGAGGCTCAACTAAGAGATGCCAAGGTCCCTAAGAAGGAAACCAAGGAAGCTCTATCTCATGAGGTGGCAAACCACGAAGCTATCACATCTAATCTTACCTTTGATCTCAATAAGGCAGTTAACGAGTTATCAAAAGCAAAGGATGAGTTGGTAGTGCAGCAAGCTAAGGCTACTAAGAAGGAGAATGAGATGGCTATAAACGAGGTTGCTTTGGCAAAAGAGGAAATCGCTCGTGCTAAGGTGAAGACCACTGTGCTGGTCATGAAAGTGGAAGAAGATACTGCCATAGACTTCTTGTACACCTTATGGCAGGAACGCCCAGAGATGGACTTATTCTTTTTTGGCAAGGATGTTCATGAGGCCATTAAGGTCTTCAAGGAAGCCATGAAGGTAGCTTCTCCCAATAAGGGTTCACAATCTGTAGGTGAAGTTTCTCCTACTTAGGATGTAATTCAAAGAGAAAGTAGCTCAAAGGTCATGGAGATCGCTGATGATCAAATGATGGATGACCTGTTCACCCTATATATGGGCCCTCTAACCCACTAGAGCACAACTTCTAAGGGCCAGACTTCCCTATAGACCATGACTATAGCAAGCTAATTTGGAATTTAACTTTAAACTTTCATATGTAAATTCACCTTGTTGAAGAAGGCCTGTAATGAAATTTTTATAATGTTCTTGCTTTATTTTTCTTAGTTTCCATAGTTGAATGCTTAGTAGGTCACGAACGATAATACATAGGTTAACATAAATAGGCCTCAACTAGCAAACCATGACTTAATAGATATATATATCAAGATGAATGCCCAATAGGTCATATGAATGCACCTCACCTAGCATAAGTCGAGTGCCCAATAGGTCGCATGGATGCACTTTGGCTAGCATAAGTCGAGTGCCAAGCTAGGTCGCATAGATGCGCCTCAACTAGCACGAATCAAGTGCCCTATAGGTCATGCCTTAGCTAGCAAATCATGACAATATATATTTGTCAAGCATGACAATGTCCAGTAGGTCATGCCTCAACTAGCAAATCATGACAATGTATATTTGTCGAGCATGACAATGTATATTTGCCAGGTTGAATGCCCAATAGGTTATGCCTCAGCTAGCAAATCAAATCATGACAATGTATATTTGTCAAGCATGACAATGTATATTTGTCAGGTTCAGTGTCTAATAGGTCACACGGATGCGCTTCAACTAGTAAACCATGACAATGTATATTTGTCAGGTTAAGTGCCCAGTAGATCACACGGATGCGCCTCAGCTAGCACGAGTCAAGTTTTGTGAGTACTGAGAATAGCCCGCTTTAGGATTAGAAAGGCAAGCTCAAATTTATCAAAAATATTGGCACAAATGTTCAGCATTCCAAGCTTATGGAACTTCAGCTCCATCCATATTTGTTAAATGATAGGCTCCATTTCCCAAGTTTTTCTTGATTATGTATGGGCCTTCCCAGTTTGGGCCTAGCATCCTATCATTGGCCTTGTGAGCTCCAGGAAGAATAAGGCTCAGTATGAGATCACTAATTTTGTAGTTCCAAACTTAGACCTTCCTATGTAATACTTTACTAAAAATTTATCAATAACTAAAAAGAATCCTGAATTGATATTGATCACCTCACAGATAAGGATTGATGGTTATGATGGATAATAGCAAATTTCCATTAAAATAGGAAACTAAATAGATCTCCCCTGGATTGATCATTGAGAAAGTGTACTTCGAACTACGAGCTAGACCTTGTCCCCAATGATCTGAGGTTACTGCTTTGACCCTTGTTGACTAGCGACCCGAGTTCATGTTTGGCAACCTGATGCCTTAGTCCAGTGACCTCAATCCTAGGTGAGCTGGGCCCTTATCAACTGGACTTGTCCATTAGGCTTTTACCAGCCTATTTGTATAGTTTCAAAAATACCCATAACAAGTACTTTTGCATACATGTATATATACTAATGTAATTACAATTTACAATAATTCATGCTAACAAAATTTCAAGTTTATTATTATTAATTTTTTATTGTAATTTAGTTTTTTTAGTCCATGTTTATGTAAGATTGCTACTTTTCAAGTTTCAATCAGTTCTGCATTCATAAATCTAATGTTAGATTAAGTTGTAGATTCTAGCTTGTTGGAGCCAATCCCTAATCTATTCCCTTTGAGATTTAAGGATCTATCCATATATAACTATGAGAGGGTAGAGGTCGACACTTGATTAGTAAAGGAAATGAAACAAGATCATCCTTAGCAATAATTTGAAACACTATAGATTTTCTTAATAAAACATCATTGAAACAACTCCAGCAACATTACAAAGTTCCTTTCTTCCCCATAGGTCCCTTGCATAAAATGGCTAGTTCCTCTATCACCGCTAGTATTCTTGAAGAAGATTATAGTTGCATGTCATGACTTGATAAGCAACAAAACAACTCTATAATTTATGTGAGTTTAGGAAGCATAGTAAGCCTCAAAGCAGAAGAGCTAGCTGAAATGGCATGGGGCCTAGCCAATAGCAATCTACCATTTTTGTGGGTAATTAAACCCAAGACCACCTATGGCTTAGAATGTGAGAAGTCACTTCTAGAAGGCTTTAAAGAAGCTATTAAGGAAAGGGTTGGATTGTGAAATGGGCACTGCAAAAGGAAGTTTTGGCATACAAAGTAATTGAGGGATTTTGGAGTCACTGTGGCTGGAATTCAACCATTAAGAGTATTTGTGGAGGCATGCCAATGATATGCCAAGCTTGTTTTGGAGATCAAAGGGTGTACCCTAGGAATTTGAGCCGAGTATGGAGGGTAGGAATTAAGTGGAAAGATGACATGAAAAAGGAGAATATAAAGAGAGCTATAAGAAGGCTTATGGTTGATGAAGAAAAGACATAGATGAGCCAGAGAGCATTGGATGTGAAGCAATAGTTTGAACTTTGAATTAGCAAAGGTGGCTTTTCACACAATTCATTAGATCAATTGGTAGATTATATTGTGTCATTATGATTAAATAAAATCATAAATATTCTCAGTGTTATATGAAACCAAAATGGCAACCACAAAAATAAATTTGTTCTCTTGTTGATCATGGCCTAGGCCTTAGATATTTGATAAACATATATATAGTCTTGTCACTTGAAAAGGAAAAAAATATATTCTATGGTGTAATACATGTTATGAGAACTTGATCGAAAATGGAGTTGCATTTCTGCGATTATATAAATAAAAAAGCCCCAAGAGGCCAAGACATTGGTTTAAAAATTAGTAAAACTTTGCATCTTTCCCTTCCTTTAGCTTGGCAGACTTTAAGGCTTTGTTCTGTAAGAATGAAAATAAAAAGGGAAGCAAATGGAAAAGGGAGAAGAGGGATGAAATAAGGAAAGAAAGAAAATAAGAATGAGAATATTTAGTTTAACTTTATTCAATTGACTACTTGGTGTTTAATAGAAAATCGAACAACAAATTTGTTACATCTTTTGCCATCCCTGTTATGTAGTGGGACATTAAAGCAATGACACAAGGGAAGGGAATGAAATATTGGAGAGTAGTTTTGGAAACAATAATTTTAAACAAGTTTTTATCCCATTTTCATTTCATGTTTGGGATGAAACATTTTGATGTGTGATCCACCATTATTTTCATGCCTAATTTTATGCTATCCTATTTTTAATTGACATCCAACCAGGAGAAACTTTTTTTACTATCCCAATTTCGTTCATTTTAAATGTTTTCCTTTCCATTTTCACATGTTTCAAATTATGAGATAATATTTTAATACTTATTCAAAATTTTGGAAGTTTTGTTACTTTTAATTAAAGTTTCACATAAAAGATAAAAATTGCTTTCTTTATAATTTTTTTAAAAAGTTGCAAATAATTTTTAGATTTTACATGTTACAATTACATAGAAAATTATAATTTCATTATCTAAAGTTGTGTCAAAGAATTCAAAATTTTTCTTTTTATATAAAAGTTACAATCTTCAAGGAAAAATTATAAAATAAAATTCACAAAATAAAAGAACATTCTATATGAAAAATATTTCTAGTTTTAGTTTAATACTAAAATTCTTAGTACTATTACATGTTAGCACTACTTATTGTTTTTTCCCATTAAAGTTAAAATAATTTATTTTTCAAACTATATGCCTATTATTTTCTTTTAAAAATCAAAAAATCATCGCTTTAATTTTAGAATCCACTTACTTATAATATCAAATAGTTAATTTGTTAAAATATAATAAATAGTAGTATTGAGAATTTCAATACTAATGGTTAGACCAGAAATATTTCACCCTCTAGCAATTTCCTATCAAGATAACCCAAAAAACTAGAATCATATTTACTAAGGTTAACAGTTTTCCTAGCAGCAGCAAGTATGAAGATGTAGAGTTGGGCCTATAGTCCATGATGAATGAAAAGGCCCATTTTGAAATATTTTGAGTAGTAGGAAATTAGAAATTCTTGAACTTTTTGAAAAGCTTATTGATCCGAGCCGAAGGCGAGCAAAAAATTGGAACTCCATATTACCAGATTCATCCTTTCATAATTTTTAAATACTCCATCATCTCACTCCTTGTAATTAGACAATGATAAACATATAACATATGATCACAATCAGTAATCTTATATTCCTAAAATTTCCAAGTTTCAGCAATCTTAGAGATATTGCTCACTCTAAGCTTCTTTGATGGCCAAAGGAACAATATATTCAATCCTTTCTCTCTAAACATTTGGGACCATTTCATGGATTTTCCTTTTCCAAGCAGCTCTCTCTCTTCTTGTTTCCTTCCAAGAATTATGCATTCGCAAACACTAAAATTGACTAGAAAGAGACCCCAAAAGTGCATGTATTCCTGAGAATGTGAAGATGGATCATGTTAAGGCTTCCATAGAGAATGGTGTTCACATTATTACTGTCCTTAAGGAAAAGGATTGAGAAGCCAAATGTTAAAGCCATTTAGATGTCCGGTTGAAATTAATTATATGATATATAAAGTATGTGTTATGAATTGTGATGTTGTTTCCCATCTAAATTTGTAGAGATGGATATGATTGTGAGAAAGGAGTGGACTCATTCACTATAAATGGACAGTTGCTATTTTACAACTTTGATAAGAGCATGATACAAAGCAAAGTAGATGAACTATTTTGTAAAAAATGATAAAATTTTGATAAAAAGTACAAAAAATGTGTTGGATTCCATGAGGGAATTACAAATGCTCCTAAAAACTAAACAGAAAAGTACTAATAGGTAGAGTTCCAATACACAAAATGTGTTTAAATGTTTGAGATGTATGATGATGCCTAGATATTGAATTCTATTTTATTTATAATACCATAAAAGAATTACAAAATTTGAAAAATAACTATTTTAAATCTACTAAAGAAATGACAAGTAACAAACATGTGTTCTTTTCCAACTCACTGAGATAAATTCCAAAAACTACCAAGCAATTATTACTTATGTGTTCCATATCACAACTCAGACTAAAAATCACTGCTTGATCATGGCCAATGTGCACCATAGCTACTTAATGAGGTGGCTTGAGTGTTTGACAATTGTCCTATGCTTGACTTACTTATGACTCCAAATTCCTTGAAGTAAAACATGAATTTATTACCATAGTGTTGATCGAAGTCTAAGCAAAAATAGTTGAACTTTGTTTCCAACCAATTGAACCAGTAGTTCTTTATAGTCAACAATTCCAATTCAACTTTAGTAAGGCACAAATGATGTTTTTTGACCATCCATCTATTTGAACCAATCCTTTAGCATAGGGCTATCACCATAAAACTCAATGAATTATCAAAAATTTTGAAATATGGTATAACATACACCCCCTTAATTTAGCTTTTTTTTTTTTGGAGGATTTTGACTTGCAAGCACATAATCTATCAAAAAAGAGACAAACTATCCTCAATGATTGATGCAAGCCTTTTAGTTGAAAAGGATACTCACCAAAGGTGCCTCTCCATATCCCTTAGATAGACATTTGGCAAGATTACAATATTTCACACTGCACAAAGTTTGTATATAATGATAAAGGCTATAAAGTGTTAATAATGGAAGCTAAAATTTGCACCTTTTTGAGGAATTTTTTAATATTGACCGCTATTTTCTCTTCTTATTTAAGCTCAGCCTTTTAAACTTAGGTCATTTCCTTTTCTCTATTACTTTTCTTTGTGCACTTCTGAGCTCCAGTGAACTCTCTTCGATCTTTGCATTCTCTTTCATTTGTACAGCTCCATAACATTCTTCTTTCTCAGCTTCTTCAATGGCTATCACTTCTAGCACTTCTTCTCAACCTTCTAGAGTGATTAAGGTGCTAGACCCTTCGCTATTTAAAGCATCCATACTCTAAACCCAAGTATTGTTTCCCTCTAATAATTTTGAACTCAATGAGGGTGATCCCCATTGTTGTTACCTTGGTCCTTTGACTCTTGAACCTTTTTAAAGTGATTCTTTCTTTTCAAGTAAACCTCCATTTACTTTACAATCGATTCTTACATTTCTATCGAAGGATGCAAGGGTTTTTAGAAATTTTTCCCATGTTGCTCCTACGAATTTATTTTAGCTTGACTGTGTTCAATCTTTTAAAGAGGCTTTCTATAAACAAATCAGCATTTTTTAAGTTATTCAACTTTCTTGTTTGCTAAATATATTTCTACTCTGATTGGAGTAGTCATAACTCTTTTTTCTTCTTCCACCAACAATATACTTGTACCCTATGGCATGATTGACCCCACCATATTTGATATTTTTGTTATCACTGAGCTTCAACTACATGGAGAAATTGTCTCCCTTCTTCTAACACCTTTAAATGAGAATTTTAAAGATCTAGTGCCTATTTCTTCCAAAAATTCTACTTATACTACTTTCATAAAATCTTCTTATGAGGAAGACAATACTCTACTTTTTTATGCCAAACATGTTGCCTTCTTAGTTTATTGGCTTTGCAAACACTTGTACTATGTTTCTTCTTTTAAAATTGCCTCTTTGTTATTGCCATTAGTCTTACTTCTCCATTAAGGTTGACAATTAGCCTTAGGGCCCCCAATCCTTGCTTCTTTGATTAAAAACATTAATCTGATAGTTGGTCACTTCAAAAATTTTCGAACATAATTGCCATTTCTCAATTTTCCAACTTTGGCTCATCACAGTACTTCATGATCAATTTATCTTAGATCCTAAATTTGACCAAGCCACACTGCTTTTCTTTCATGGTACTAGGTTAGTGATAACACAAGATTTGACACATTTATTTGCCCTCATACTTAGCATTTTAAGGGCTAAAATGTCATGTTTCCAGTTGAGTTAAGATGCATTTGGGATTTGGTGTCAATTGGTTCATTAGAACAAATTTCTGCATTTTC